>JXCR01142301.1:125035-153044 GCA_002079205.1 Phalaenopsis hybrid cultivar
TCAGTTAATCAATTTCATTGTCCCAACCATGCAGGTGGAAGAACTGTAAGCTAAGAAGATGATATGCTTCTAATTATAAACACTATGAATGTTAAGATGTGTGAGATAAGGGACACCTATAATTCTAACAAGATAGTAAAATGTTCCACTTATATTAAAAGAAAAATGGCCACAGACAATTATACGAGCCTCCAGTCACCCCTAACGTGCCTAACAATTGAGCACTACCTCCTTGAAGGCCAACTATGCTAGAGGGGATTTAAAACCCCGATCTAAGGGGTCTTATATTGTGGATGCCAACCAATAGACCGGGATACACCACAAACATATATATATAAGCACGATGAATCTTAAGACGTATGAGATAAGCAACACCCATGCTTCTAACGAGATACACGACACAGATATATATATATTGGAAATTTACATTCGTAACACACAATTCTAATATATTTAAATCTCACACCTGAACTTTCATATTTACACAGCACTTTGGTACTTTAAATCAATGCATGAAAAGTTGTAAAAGTGCTATTTTTTGTGTGATTAAAAATTTGAGTACTATGCGTGTAAATGTGAAAGTTAGGTGTGAGATATGTTAATATATAAAAATGTGTGTTGTGTATGTAAATACATACCCCTATACATATACACTAATACAAATCAAGGTTTGACTATAAAATGACATCCTACTTATGCTTGTATAATTCAATTCAAACCTGATGAGCAGTAGAAATATGGCTTCCACCAATTCCAAGAACTNGAGAAATCTTCACATGCGAACCTGAATAAGAACAAACGCATATGGGTCATTTGACAGGCAACAACAATTAAGTTTCAAGTTTCAACAAGCAAACAATTCAAAATATGTAAGAAAGATTTACATACATACCACTCAATTTTTATGTATTTACATCTCTCACACCTAAACTTCATTTTCTACATATATGCCATGTAAGACATTATATTATGAAATAATTTATTCATGTGATAATTTATTTCCTTAGATTATGAGTTATTTCCTTTCCTATTTTATATTTATTTCCTTGGATTAGAAGCTAATTCCTTTCCTATTTTAGGCTTTCCGATTTTATGTTATTTCTTTTATCTTCAAATAATTAATATGAATTGATTGATTGGAGATATTAGATGATATATCTTTCCTTTCATATTATTTTCTTTCTTATTATAGGATTCATGTAAGGGTTATTTGTATCCCCTCTAATATCTATGAAAATATCTGTTTTATTTCGTATTATTCTGAATTTCAATATCTGATGCAGTGATTAACCACCCCTGCTACTTCTTGAGAAAACTCTAGGCCTTTTTGTCGGTCTGGATGGAAGAGAAGTACCCTTGGATTCATGCCAGCTACTCCTTTATTTGTATTCTGAAGTTAGGTCTTCTGGGTATAATTACCGTCCTCACCCTGACTGTCTGATGCATGCTACACGAGTAATTAGTGCTTCAAACTAGAATAGGTCCGAACCCTTTTATAAGGGAGGGAATTTCGAGTCCCGAATTTGATTCCAAGGGCACTATGTGGCGTTGGTTACCAAATCTAGATGTTTAACTGCGTTGGAGTTTTAAACCTTGTATTGCTCAGTTTATGGCCCATATTCAAGTTTGTGTGAAGAGGAAACAAAATNGCCCACTTCTAGAGTGATGTTCATACTTAGATTCCTGGATATTTTATGTTCATTAGGTCCTTCTTGTAAATTTAAGTCATTGCGCTCTTCTTTGCAAGTGCATATGTAAATAAATCACTTGAACTGGACTCGTTCATTAATCAACCTTTTACCATCATACTTTGGATTTATTTATTTTTTGTATATCGAAAGCATATTTTAGAATGTGAAAAATAAAAACTGAAAATAAGTAAACCAGCCCTTTCTATGCTAAAAAAATACAATTTTTTTTAAATACAAAAAATATCTTTAAAAGAGTTATTAACTATTTTGAAAAATAAAAATTTAATTTTTTAAAATAATAGTGAACAATAAGTTTTAAAAACAAGATATAAAAAAATATATAACAATACAAATGATCCCAAATATATATATATATATAACAGTATAAATGATCCCAAACAACCACACTTCGAACTTTGCGCAACCACACTTCGAACTTTGCGCAAGGGAGGGAAGTCATGTTCCTCATTTCATTCATTTGAGAAAATATGACATAAATTGAATGACAACATGAATCTTATCATACCGTGCGTTTAACAACATGATACAATTTGCAGCATCATCTGCATGTTTGTTGTCGGGACATTTTCTCCTTTGAATGGAATGGGTAGCATTTGTAAAATATAAAGACATTATAAACACCTGATAGGAATATGATAAATGCTAATCACCAAAATAACCAGTAAGACACAACAAGATATCAAATGTCATCCAGAAATAAGTGCAGATTAAGAAAAGCATTGAAGGAATTTCATAATAATCCAACTAAAAAAATAAAATTACAACTGTGCATCACTAGCAGCGCTATTCTTTTCATAATGGTCATTTTCAAAGCTAAAACAACAATTTCTTTTTGCTAAATACGGTCAGTAAAATTTAAGTTGCCGTTGTTTTAACTCCATCCTCAGGTCCCCATGAGAACAATAGCTAACATGAAAGCAAAAGAACAGGGAATGGTTGCCACAAAAAGAAAAAAAGATAGATAAGCCTTCAGAATCGTTGGATTTTATTTTTAAGGTCTGCACGAATTTCATCGCCTGGCATGATCTCTGTATCTCCATGGTGAGCTTGGGGGCACCTGAGAAGGGACAAGAATAAGATTTTAATGCTTAACATTCTCCAAAGTCTGAATCATATAAAATGGAAACAAAATAAAACTTTATTTGTCTAAAACAAACGAAATATACATTATATATATATATATATATATATAGACACACACACATAGAGATAGATCATGTATATAAAAGAAATGGCCAGAGGCTATATACGAGCCTCCAGCCACTCTTAATGTGCCTAACTAATCGAGTGCCACCAAGGCTCCGGTCGTCATAAGGGATTTGAACCCCCAACCTGAGGGGCCTTACACCAACGATGCCAACCACCTGGCCCGGGCATTCGGCAAACATATATATATATATATATATATATAAGGAAATTTTCAAAGAAACTTGGAGTCCGTTTGGGGGAAACTAACGTTCTGCTTCCCATATCCCAATTATAAATTTGTTTGGCTAATGCATCCCTACTGCTAATAAAAACAATTGTGTGATGATAGGCAATTTTTTGCAATGAAAGTTGCTAATATGAAAGTTGTATGTGAAAACTATAGTTTGGCTTTTGTAAAAGAGAGATTTTATAATGCCTATGAGCTGCAAAAGAAATAATACACCCGTCAAGCTACTTATGATTCAGCATGATAAGAATTTATTTATGAATGTTTAGTTAATTGATTGAACAAATATGACTGTTTTAATAAATACTCGGTTGTGGANGGCTGCAAAAGAAATAATACACCCGTCAAGCTACTTGTGATTCAGCATGATTAGAATTTATTTATGAATGTTTAGTTAATTGATTGAACAAATATGACTGTTTTAATAAATACTCGGTTGTGGAATGAACAAAGTTTGAAGACAAAAATGGGACCAGCTGTATGTGAACAAAACTAAAGAGTTGGATTTTGCTAGAAGCTAATGATTGGAAAAAAGTTGAATAAACAAGAGGAGCAACTCTTAAAGTCTTAAAGATAAGCCGCTTTTTTGAAGCTTGTTCAATTAATATCTCATTTTCTAAGTTCAACAAGCTCGTCTCAATAAGGCTCATTTTTTAACCAAGCCCGAAGTAACAATGAATATCAAATGAAATAAACTAACACCATCCTAAAAGCTCGAATCGAAATCAAGCTTGAGCAAGTTTGCGCGGCTTAGTTAGATTCATTTGGAGTACCACTAGCGAATAATAGTTCTCAAAAACATTATTTTTTGCACAATAATTTTACAGCTTCGACAAACAGCTATAACCAGCCCAAACGGACCCTTAATCTGTTTCTAACATTTAAAATATCAAGCTTGGCAAGTGACCCTTCAAAATGATTTTAAATTAACTTGAAANAAAGTCCGAAGTAACAATGAATATCAAATGAAATAAATTAACACCATCCTAAAAGCTGGAATTGAAATCAAGCTTGAGCAAGTTTGCGCGGCTTAGTTAGATTCATTTGGAGCACCACTAGAAATAATAGTTCTCAAAAACATTATTTTTTCCCACAATAATTTTACAGCATCGACAAACAGCTATAACTAGCCCAAACGGACCCTTAATCTGTTTCTAACATTTAAAATATCAAGCTTGGCAAGTGACCTTCAAAATGATTTTAAATTAAATTGAAAATAAACTAGAAGTGTAAACTTTAAATTTTCAAATGCATCTTTAATATGAAGTTGTATAGAAAGTAATATTTAGATCTCAGTTAATCAATTTCATTGTCCCAACCATGCAGGTGGAAGAACTGTAAGCTAAGAAGATGATATGCTTCTANCTTGAAAATAAACTAGAAGTGTAAACTTTAAAATTTCAAATGCATCTTTAATATGAACTTGTATAGAAAGTAATATTTAGATTTCAGTTAATCAATTTCATTGTCCCAACCATGCAGGTGGAAGAACTGTAAGCTAAGAAGATGATATGCTTCTAATTATAAACACTATGAATGTTAAGATGTGTGAGATAAGGGACACCTATAATTCTAACAAGANGCAAGCCTCTTCCGGAGCTTTTTTTCTACAATAGCTTTTCCTCCGACACTTTTCCTGCAATAGACCCTCCTCCAGAAATTTTCCTGCAAAGGACCCTACCCCCAAGCCTTTCCTGCATCATGCCATCCGGAGCCTTTTCCTGCATCANAGCCTCCTCCAGAGTTTTTTTTTCTACAATAGCTTTTCCGCCGACGCTTTTCCTGCAATAGACCCTCCAAAAATTTTCCTGCAAAGGACCCTACCCCCAAGCCTTTCCTGCATCATGCCATCCGGAGCCTTTTCCTGCATCATGCCATCCGAAACTTTTCCTGCAGCAGGTCGTCCTCCAAAATTTTTCTTAAAGCACATCCTCCTCCGAAGCCTTTTCTTGCATTAGGCACTCTGGAACTTTCTCCTGCATCGAGCCCTCTTCCAGAATCTTTCTTGACACTCCAGAGCTTTTTCTGCAAAAAAGCCTACCTCCGAACTATTTCCTTTTCTACATATNGATCCTCCTCCGAAGCCTTTTCTTGCATTAGGCACTCTGGAACTTTCTCCTGCATCAAGCCCTCTTCCGGAATCTTTCTTGACACTCCAGAGCTTTTTCTGCAAAAAAGCCTACCTCCGAACTATTTCCTTTTCTACATATCATACCCTGCAGCTTTTCTACAGGTTGTCTACGTCCGTGCAAACTCCCCTGCAGCATTATCTGTATGAGTCTTCCGCCTACCTACAAAAACTGCAATAACTGCAGCCAACAACAACCACAACCAATTAGTAGTTAGTTTTTTTTACGGGTTGTCTACTTCCTTGCAAACTCCCCTACATCATTACTTGAAGGAGACTTTTGTCTACCAACAGATATTGCAGAAACTAGAATCAATGACAACCGAAGTACATGACGAAGACTTCAAGTTCTACTTCACAGATCATCCTCGCCCATTGTTTGATATTTTCAAAATCTAAGTTGAACATAGTTTTCAACCATGTTTCAACTTGAGTGTGAATGTCAGAAGTTATATTAGGAAATAATTTATTCTTGTAAGAAGTTCGGAGAAATAAATTATTTCCTTAACTAAGTAGTTATTTCTTTTTCCTATTTTATATTTATTTTCTTGGATTAGAAGTTCTTTCCTTTCCTATTTTAGGCTTTCCTATCTTATGTATTTCTTTTATCTTCAAATAACTAATATCCATTAATTAATTGGAGATATTAGGTGATATATATATCCTTTATATTATTTTATTTTTACTATTTTTCCTATTCTAGGATCCATTTAAGGGTTATTTATATTCCCTCTCATAGCAATGAAAATATCTGCTTAATTTCGCAATATTCTGAATTTTAATATGCCATCTTGCCTATTGCATGAGCAAGGTGTACTTAAAAGTTAAAATAGTGGTAAATTTGATGTGATAAGAATGATTTCAGTGGTATAAATGTAAAATTAAAGTTTAGGTGTTAGATATGTAAATACATAGGAATTGGGTGGAACACATGGAAATGCCCTAGTATATAAGTATTCTACAGCAGTATTCCTTGTAATAGCTTACGGGAGACTATATAGGCTTTATCAAAAAACGTCCCATATCTACAGCTAATTCCTTATGATAGCATCATGGAAGATTTACCAAATAAAATTTCCTGTGTAACCAAAACATTTTCTACATCAGTTTTNATGAGCCGAACACGAACTTCTTAACGAGTTGAACACGAGTTGTTCGCGAACAACGAGCCGTTTTGACAGCCCTAGTTTCAACAAGCAAACAATTCAAAATATATAAGAAAGATTTACATACATACCACTCAATTTTTATGTATTTACATCTCTCACACCTAAACTTCATTTTCTACATATATGCCATGTTAGACATTATATTATGAAATAATTTATTCATGTGATAATTTATTTCCTTAGATTAGGAGTTATTTCCTTTCCTATTTTATATTTATTTCCTTGAATTAGAAGCTAATTCCTTTCCTATTTTAGGCTTTCCGATTTTATGTTATTTCATTTATCTTCAAATAATTAATATGAATTAATTAATTGGAGATATTAGATGATATATCTTTCCTTTCATATTATTTTCTTTCTTATTATAGGATTCATGTAAGGGTTATTTGTATCCCCTCTAATATCTATGAAAATATCTGTTTTATTTCGTATTATTCTGAATTTCAATATGGTATCAGAGTACAATTCCTTGCCCTAACAACTAGTCCTCTTCAATAGGATTCATGTAAGGGTTATTTATATTTTCTTCCTGCCATCCTCCTTGCAGGAAGGGAGGGGTGTTTTCTCTTCCTACGGACGTTATCCAACCTTTTGACGCTCTACCCCAAGTTATCTGCTGATGCAGTGATTAACCACCCCTACTACTTCTTGAGAAAACTCTAGGCCTTTTTGTCGGTCTGGATGGAAGAGAATTACCCTTGGATTCATGCCAGCTACTCCTTTATTTGTATTCCGAAGTTAGGTCTTCTGGGTATAATTACCGTCCTCACCCTGACTGTCTGATGCATGCTACACGAGTAATTAGTGCTTCAAACTAGAATAGGGCCGAACCCTTTTATAAGGGAGGGAATTTCGAGTCCCGAATTTGATTCCAAGGGCTTCTATGTGGCGTTGGTTACCAAATCTAGATGTTTAACTACGTTGGAGTTTTAAACCTTGTATTGCTCAGTTTATGGCCCATATTCAAGTTTGTGTGAAGAGGAAACAAAATTTGTGCTTCACATTTGTACTTCTAGGCCATTAGATGTTAAGATGAGGTTTACTGTGTATCTAGAAGCCATAATATGGATTATCTCTATGACATTGGTTATGTATGTACGGATCCCATTGAAGTCCAAGAGAAAGGGAAGCTAAAGTTTTCTCTGCCTGAAGCTTTTAATGGCTTATCAGATATAGCCTTTGCTTCACCTGACAAGACAAGGTTGCTTGCATCTGGATTGGATGGTGCTATATACGTATGGGATAGGCGGCTTAGCAATATTCCATGTCGAAGGCTGAATTCTAGCTTTTAGAGCCCTCTTAACAAGATTGAATTAGATATTGAAAAGCAAATTGTTTCCAGAGTTTTTCCTGCAACATGCTTTCCTCAGGAGCTCTTCCTACATCAAACACTCCGAAGCTTTTCCTGCAAGCCTCCTCCAGAGTTTTTTTTTCTACAATAGCTTTTCCGCCGACGCTTTTCCTGCAATAGACCCTCCAAAAATTTTCCTGCAAAGGACCCTACCCCCAAGCCTTTCCTGCATCATGCCATCCGGAGCCTTTTCCTGCATCATGCCATCCGAAACTTTTCCTGCAGCAGGTCGTCCTCCAAAATTTTTCTTAAAGCACATCCTCCTCCGAAGCCTTTTCTTGCATTAGGCACTCTGGAACTTTCTCCTGCATCAAGCCCTCTTCCAGAATCTTTCTTGACACTCCAGAGCTTTTTCTGCAAAAAAGCCTACCTCCGAACTATTTCCTTTTCTACATATCATACCCTGCAACTTTTCTACAGGTTGTCTACGTCCGTGCAAACTCCCCTGCAGCATTATCTGTATGAGTCTTCCGCCTACCTACAAAAACTGCAATAACTGCAGCCAACAACAACCACAACCAATTAGTAGTTAGTTTTTTTTACGGGTTGTCTACTTCCTTGCAAACTCCCCTACATCATTACTTGAAGGAGACTTTTGTCTACCAACAGATATTGCAGAAACTAGAATCAATGACAACCGAAGTACATGACGAAGACTTCAAGTTCTACTTCACAGATCATCCTCGCCCATTGTTTGATATTTTCAAAATCTAAGTTGAACATAGTTTTCAACCATGTTTCAACTTGAGTGTGAATGTCAGAAGTTATATTAGGAAATAATTTATTCTTGTAAGAAGTTCGGAGAAATAAATTATTTCCTTAACTAAGTAGTTATTTCTTTTTCCTATTTTATATTTATTTTCTTGGATTAGAAGTTCTTTCCTTTCCTATTTTAGGCTTTCCTATCTTATGTATTTCTTTTATCTTCAAATAACTAATATCCATTAATTAATTGGAGATATTAGGTGATATATATATCCTTTATATTATTTTATTTTTACTATTTTTCCTATTCTAGGATCCATTTAAGGGTTATTTATATTCCCTCTCATAGCAATGAAAATATCTGCTTAATTTCGCAATATTCTGAATTTTAATATGCCATCTTGCCTATTGCATGAGCAAGGTGTACTTAAAAGTTAAAATAGTGGTAAATTTGATGTGATAAGAATGATTTCAGTGGTATAAATGTAAAATTAAAGTTTAGGTGTTAGATATGTAAATACATAGGAATTGGGTGGAACACATGGAAATGCCCTAGTATATAAGTATTCTACAGCAGTATTCCTTGTAATAGCTTACGGGAGACTATATAGGCTTTATCAAAAAACGTCCCATATCTACAGCTAATTCCTTATGATAGCATCATGGAAGATTTACCAAATAAAATTTCCTGTGTAACCAAAACATTTTCTACATCAGTTTTTCTTGAAATAACTTCATGGATGTCATCAATGACAACACTAGACAACCAAAACAAGCCTGCCTATCACTATAATTAATAATAATAATAAGGAAGATAAATACATGCCAATGACGCCATTCAATTTTTATGTATACATATCTAACACCCAAACTTCAATTTTTACATGCATGCCGCTTTGCCTATGCATTGAAAGTGTATTTCAATTTTTAAATGTTAAAATGGTAGTATTTTGATGTGATATGAAAGATTTGGGTGTTATAAAATACCAACAAAGCTAACAAAAAGTTGACAATTTGCTTTCAAACTTCTATATTGCGCGCCCATTCAATGTACAAAATTATATTATTAATAATTGGCGCAACATAATATGGTACTTTTATAGAAAATGAAATGAAACCCACATGTTGTCTAATAACTAAAGTAAGAATAATTTTCCAATGGGGTTAGCAACCTTTTTTAATGATGGAACTATAAGGAAATACAATCGTAGTGAAACAAAAAAAAAATGCAATTTCTTAAACTATCTTTTTCAAGACTCGTAAAGAGATTTCTTAAATAATTATTTGTATTCAAACGCAAACAATGCAAATAAATAAACATGTGGTGGCCGCCAGCGACAACGGATAGAGATCAGCAGTTGCTAGTGGGGAGAGGTGGCGAAGAGTGGTGGTGAGAGATGGCCAATGGCCGTAAATGATGGTTTACACCTGGTGTATTTAAACTTTGTTAAAATTAAGCAAATTTCAAATATTTTAAAATAAACCAGATATGGAAGTCCTAATACATTGCAAATTTTTTGTCAAACAAATTTTTAATATTATTTTAAAAATTATAAAGATATATGATGAGTAGAGAAAAAATTTATTGGTCCCTATTTTTAAGAATAAAGGGGATGCATAAAAGTGTACAAATTATAGAGAAATTAAATTAATGGGTCATACATTAAAGTTATGGGAGAGAGTAATTGAAAATAAGTTACAACGTGACACAAAAATTTCTCAAAATTAATTTGGATTCATGCTGGCCACATCCACTTTGAAAACTTTTATAAAAAAAAAAGACGTCGATATTACTTATATGCAAGTCATTCAGGATATGTATGTCAGAGTTTTTACTTGTGTTCGACCACAAAGAAGATTGACCAAGTATTTTCCATATCTTTTTTAGTTCAGCTTTAAGCCATATCTTTTTGCTTTAGTTATGAATTTTTTTTTCTAGACTATAGTGTATGCTTTACGCTGAAAATATCCTTCATGTGGATAAGATAAGAAAGAGTTCAAGAAAATTTTTAATTATGGAGATCAACTTTAAAGTCTAAAGGCTTTCATTTGAGTAGATCTAAACCAAAATATATGTTTTAGATTTAACTTATGTTAAGAAAGGTAGAGAAAGACATAAAAAACTTGGGCATGTTGTATAAAAATGATCTTAATCAATTAGAATCAAATGAAAATATGACACTTAAAAGGACATAATAGAAAAAAAGGATTCATGTAGCAGACCTCACTTATCTAGCATTTTATTTAATTTACAATAGCATTACTTGCAGCCAAATATTCCCTAAAATTACATTATAAAAATAATCTTTGTTCACATTTCTGTTGCAATAGATAACACTAATTGCCAGTGTAATTTAACATACTTCTCGAAATACACTGCATTATGAAATAAAGGAAAAGGCTAAAATTCGTAAATAAGAATAAAAGTTTTTTAATAAGTTGTTTTATTAGATGCAATGTCAAGCTTATAAGCTCAATCTCAAGTGCACATAAAGCGCATGGAGTAAGACTAAAAGTAAACTTTGTTGAGTCTAATAATCCTTCTCTAAGTCTAGGTCAACATCTACAGAACTAGAGATTTCATAAATTATGAATTTCTATGAATTAGAACTATGCAGAGATTTGTATTAATTCCTACATTATTCCTTTCCTATTTCTTTGTACTATGTTTATATTACTTTCCTTGTGTCTTTATAACTGGGTATATATACCCCGCTCCCCGATCCGCCCCGCCAACTTCTATAAGAAAATTTAAACAGCTTTATTCACAAATTAAAAATGGTATCAAAAATAGGAAAGGAAATAAAAACATAATATAGAGAAATAGGAAAGGAAAAATGTAGGAATTACTATAAATCCCTGCATTTAACACAAATCTCTATATAATTCTAATACTCCCCCTTAAGTTTAAACAAAGATGTCAATCGTGTTCAACTTAGGTTTTGAGTCATCGAACAGTTGCCGAAAAGATTCATAGTGGGGATATCTGCTAGCTAGCCACTAGAGAGCACAAAAGGAATGTAAATTTTTCCTAACTCGAGTTTTTCCTTAATGAAGTGTCTGTAAATCTCCACATGCTTAGTACAACCAGGTTGGACAGAGTTGTGAGCTATGCTAATGGCAGCTTATTGTCACAGAACAATAGTAGAGGGACAGAGGTTGGCATACGTAGCTCACGGAATATTATGCGTAACTAGAGTTTCACATATCCCCAAGAACATGAATCAAAGCTTCACCACTACTCCGGGCAACTACCGACTGCTTTTTACTTTTTCATGTGACGAGATTTTCCCACAAAAAGAGCAATACAAGGAGGTAGATTGTTAGTCATGGACAAACCCGGCAAAATCAGCGTGTCTAAACTACAATTGAACGACAGGTGTGACGCAAGAAAATCAAACCTGAGCCCGGTGTGTCTTTTAAATAATAAAGAATATGGTGGATATTTTGGAGATGATACTCATAGGGGTCATGCATGGACACTTGCAATACCAACTACGTGGACCAAAGCGTGGCATATGTCAGGGCATGTATGGGCAAGGTAGATTAGTTTCCCACAAGGCATTGGTAGTGAGTCTTGTTCATAGGAACAATATTAAGAACATCAACTAACTTTTCATTTAGATCCATTTGGACACCCGCCGATTTGCAAAGAAGAAGATTATTCTTTTAACAGGTCAAGTACATATTTGTGCTGCAGACAAATCCTGCGAGATAACCGAACAACTTCCATGCCCAAGAAATACCACAGAGATCCCAATTCTTCCATTTCAAAGAATATAGTTAAAAGGCCTTTCAAAGACTCCAATGTTGGTAAATCATTACCTATGAGCATAATATTATCGACATAGACGATAAGGAAGAGAAGTGTGGATCCGACTGAGCCTGAGTAAAACCACAGTCCACTACCAACTTTGTGAATTTGCCAAACTAAACCCGTGGATACCGCTTTAGTCCAAAGAGGGGCTTTTGCAGCCGACGCACTGGCCCTTGGGAGGCAGTAGATTCAAAGTCTGGAGGAACGGACATGTACATCTTTGAGAGATCTCCATTCGGAAACGCATTCTTCACATCGAGTTGGAATAAGAGCCAATCCAGATTCACCACAAGAAACAATAAGATCCAAATGGCGTTTAACTTAGCCATCGGAGCAAATGTCTCCTCATAGTCAACTTCGTAGGTCTGTGAGCACCTTTTAACGACCAATTGTGCTTTGTTGCATTCAAAAAATCCATCAGAGTTGAACTTGATGCTAAAAATCCATTGGCATCCTACTCGTCTCTTTCCCCAAGGAATATCTATGACGTCCCACATATGGTTCTGTTGAAGAGCATTCATCTCCTCTATTATTGTAGCCTTCCAAGTAAGATCTACTAGTGTCGCCTCAATGGTAACTGAAATTTGATGATCCATTAGGGTCGTAGAAAAAGCCCTATAGGTCGGTGATAGATCACGAAAAAAAAAACATATTTTACCATGGAATAGAGGGAGCATGTCTGATTGTGTACCTTGGTTGGAAAACTCACCTCCTTATTTGCAGTAGCAGTTGTGTTGGGGATGTCGCCCGGGGAAGATTCAAAGTCCTGTAAGGAGGTAACACGCTCCAAAGTAGGTGCATCAAAACGAGCGCATCAAGTGTAGACACGAAGAGTAGGAGGAGGTGATGGTAGAACTACAGGAACCAGGTTTTCCTCGATGGCAGGAACAATGGGGTGAACATCCATAGGAGTAGAATAAGGAATTGTATCCAAGAACTCTAGCTCCCATCACTTGAGGCTAAGTTAGGAAAATAGGGAACACTTTCCAAAAAAGAGACATACACACTCACAAAGTCTATTTATGATAAAATCCAGGCACCGATACCCTTTTTGAGTAGCAGAGTACCCTAGGAAGACACATTTTATGAATCTAGGATCAAATTTACTACAAGTGGGGGCAGTGTTCCTAACAAAAGCTGTGCACCAAAATATTTTGGGATCTAACGTAATGAAGACCCGATTGGTAGGCAAGTATGATGTTGGGACAACTACAAGTGTTTGGAAGTTATGAATTTTAGAGGGAACTCTATTAATGAGATAAGTGACAGTTAGGATGACGTCATTCCAAATTCTTTTTGGAACACATTAGATTGAAACATAATGGAGCAAGTAATGTCAAAGAGATGTCGATTTTTCCTCTTAGCTACCCCATTTTGTTAGAGTATCCATATACGAGCTATGGAGGAGGAAGCCCTTACTACGAATTCTATTAAACTAGAATTAAAAAAACTCACGACCATTATCGATTAGAAGAACCATAATTGAAGTTTTGAATTGGGTGAAAATGTTAGTACAGAAGTTTTGGAAGGCACAACTTCTGAATTTTCTTTTAAAATATAGACTCACGTCATTCGAATGCGGTCGTCAACCAAGGTAAAAAACCATCGTTTATCGATATAGCTTGAAGTGCAAGAGGACCTCAATACGGCACTGTGAATGAGTGAAAAATGNGTAGTACAGAAGTTTTGGAAGGTGCAACTTCTGAATTTTCTTTTAAAATATAGACTCACGTCATTTGAAAGTGGTCGTCAACCAAGGTAAGAAACCATCGTTTATCGATATAGCTTGAAGTGCAAGAGGACCTCAATACGGCACTGTGAATGAGTGAAAAATGNTAGACAAGGGAAGCCACAGGGATTCTCCACCACAATGAAGCTGGCAAGGAGCTGCAGGTATAGCCAATCTTGCTACAAGGAAGGGAAGCTGCAAGGAGGACTTGGACCTACAGGCNGCATACTTCTCGAAATACACTGCATTATGAAATAAAGGAAAAGGCTAAAATTCGTAAATTAGAATAAAAGTTTTTTAATAAGTTGTTTTATTAGATGCAATGTCGAGCTTATAAACTCAATCTCAAGTGCACATAAAGCGCATGGAGTAAGACCAAAAGTAAACTTTGTTGAGTCTAATAATCCTTCTCTAAGTCTAGGTCAACATCTACCGAACTAGAAATTTCATAAATTATGAATTTCTGTGTATTAGAACTATGCAGAGATTTGTATTAATTCCTACATTATTCCTTTCCTATTTCTCTGTACAATGTTTATATTACTTTCCTTGTGTCTTTATAACTGGGTATATGTACCCCGCTTCCCGATCCGCCCCACCCACTTCTATAAGAAAATTTAAACAGCTTTATTCACAAATTAAAAATGGTATCAAAAATAGGAAAGGAAAATAAAAACATAATATAGAGAAATAGGAAAGGAATAATGTAGGAATTACTATAAATCTCTGCATTTAACACAAATCTCTATATAATTCTAATACTCCCCCTTAAGTTTAAACAAAGATGTCAATCGTGTTCAACTTAGGTTTTGAGTCATCGAACAGTTGCCGAAAAAGATTCATAGTGGGGATATCTGCTAGCTAGCCACTAGAGAGCACAAAAGGAATGTAAATTTTTCCTAACTCGAGTTTTTCCTTAATGAAGTGTCTGTAAATCTCCACATGTTTAGTACAACCAGGTTGGACAGAGTTCTGAGCTATGCTAATGGCAGCTTATTGTCACAGAACAATAGTAGAGAGACTGAGGTTGGCATACGTAGCTCACGGAATATTATGCGTAACTAGAGTTTCACATATCCCCAAGAACATGAATCAAAGCTTCACCACTGCTCCGGGCAACTACCGACTGCTTTTTACTATTTCATGTGACGAGATTTTCCCACAAAAAGAGCAATACAAGGAGGTAGATTGTTAGTCATGGACAAACCCGGCAAAATCAGCGTGTCTAAACTACAATTGAACGACAGGTGTGACGCAAGAAAATCAAACCTGAGCCCGGTCTGTCTTTTAAATAATAAAGAATATGGTGGATATTTTGGAGATGATACTCATAGGGGTCATGCATGGACACTTACAATACCAACTACGTGGACCAAAGCGTGGCATATGTCAGGGCGTGTATGGGCAAGGTAGATTAGTTTCCCACAAGGCATTGGTAGTGAGTCTTGTTCATAGGAACAATATTAAGAACATCAACTAACTTTTCATTTAGATCCATTTGGACACCCGCCGATTTGCAAAGAAGAAGATTATTCTTTTAACAGTTCAAGTACATATTTGTGTTGCAGACAAATCCCGCAAGATAACCGAACAACTTCCATGCCCAATGAATACCACAGAGATCTCAATCCTTCCATTTCAAATAATGTAGTTAAAAGGCCTTTCAAAGACTCCAATGTTGGTAAATCATTACCTATGAGCATAATATTATCGACATAGACGATAAGGAAGAGAAGTGTGGATCCGACTGAGCCTGAGTAAAACCACAGTCCACTACCAACTTTGTGAATTTGCCAAACTAAACCCGTGGATACCGCTTTAGTCCAAAGAGGGGCTTTTGCAGCCGACGCACTGGCCCTTGGGAGGCAGTAGATTCAAAGTCTGGAGGAACGGACATGTACATCTTTGAGAGATCTCCATTCGGAAACGCATTCTTCACATCGAGTTGGAATAAGAGCCAATCCAGATTCACCACAAGAAACAATAAGATCCAAATGGCGTTTAACTTAGCCATCGGAGCAAATGTCTCCTCATAGTCAACTTCGTAGGTCTGTGAGCACCTTTTAACGACCAATTGTGCTTTGTTGCATTCAAAAAATCCATCAGAGTTGAACTTGATGCTAAAAACCCATTGGCATCCTACTCCTCTCTTTCCCCAAGGAATATCTATGTCGTCCCACATATGGTTCCGTTGAAGAGCATTCATCTCATCTATTACTGTAGCCTTCCAAGTAAGATCTACCAGTGTCGCCTCAATGGTAACTGAAATTTGATGATCCATTAGGGTCGTAGAAAAAGCCCTATAGGTCGGTGATAGATCGCGAAAAAAAAAACATATTTTACCATGGAATAGAGGGAGCATGTCTGATTGTGTACCTTGGTTGGAAAACTCACCTCCTTATTTGCAGTAGCAGTTGTGTTGGGGATGTCGCCCGGGGAAGATTCAAAGTCCTGTAAGGAGGTAACACGCTCCAAAGTAGGTGCATCAAAACGAGCGCATCAAGTGTAGACACGAAGAGTAGGAGGAGGTGATGGTAGAACTACAGGAACCAGGTTTTCCTCGATGGCAGGAACAATGGGGTGAACATCCATAGGAGTAGAATAAGGAATTGTATCCAAGAACTCTAGCTCCCATCACTTGAGGCTAAGTTAGGAAAATAGGGAACACTTTCCAAAAAAGAGACATACACACTCACAAAGTCTATTTATGATAAAATCCAGGCACCGATACCCTTTTTGAGTAGCAGAGTACCCTAGGAAGACACATTTTATGAATCTAGGATCAAATTTACTACAAGTGGGGGCAGTGTTCCTAACAAAAGCTGTGCACCAAAATATTTTGGGATCTAACGTAATGAAGACCCGATTGGTAGGCAAGTATGATGTTGGGACAACTACAAGTGTTTGGAAGTTATGAATTTTAGAGGGAACTCTATTAATGAGATAAGTGACAGTTAGGATGACGTCATTCCAAATTCTTTTTGGAACACATTAGATTGAAACATAATGGAGCAAGTAATGTCAAAGAGATGTCGATTTTTCCTCTTAGCTACCCCATTTTGTTAGAGTATCCATATACGAGCTATGGAGGAGGAAGCCCTTACTACGAATTCTATTAAACTAGAGTTCAAAAAACTCACGACCATTATCGATTAGAAGAACCATAATTGAAGTTTTGAATTGGGTGAAAATGTTAGTACAGAAGTTTTGGAAGGCACAACTTCTGAATTTTCTTTTAAAATATAGACTCACGTCATTCGAATGCGGTCGTCAACCAAGGTAAAAAACCATCGTTTATCGATATAGCTTGAAGTGCAAGAGGACCTCAATACGGCACTGTGAATGAGTGAAAAATGAGTGATAGGTGTGCTAGTGTACGGTGGGTAACGAACTCAAAGATGTTTATCTAACAAACACGTTTTACAATTGAAATTGGAAAGACTTTTATTAGTAAACATCAATGGATACAAATGTTTTAAATAGTAGAAACTAGGATGACCCAAACGATAATGCAACAACATAGTAAGGCATTCAGTGACTCGAGATAAACTACAACTACTGAATGGAGTGCTCTCGTGCTTCGTAATTTTCTCTTGGAAGTAGTTGAGTCCAGCTACCTCCTTAGCAGTTTCAATCAACCCCCGCGAATGGTGGTCCTGAAAGACACAAACATCAAGAGAAAAACAAGCAACACAATCAATGTCATCCATCAACTTACTAGCAAATAAAAGGTTACACTTCAACAGTGAAACATGTAACACAGGTTCCAAGGTTAAATCGGTAGTTGGAAAAATCGACCCTTTACCAACAATCGAACTACAAGAGTTATCTGCAATTCTGACTATATATTTCTCTGAGTATAGGTATAGTGTTGAGAAAGCTTTCAAGCATCTAGTTAAATGATCTGTGACACCTCAAACAATGATCCATGGACTAGAGGAAATGAAAAATGTGAGTGTCATGGGAATAGTATCTTGACAGACATGGGAGGTCGATGGATCAACAGAGAAGTGATTGAATCCAAGTAACTTGACCAATCGCTCTATCTGACTATTCAGAGCATTCTGAAATGTTTCGGGTAGGAGTCAGCTGAACAGTGGTAAATTCTGATGTCGTAGTGAGACTCGTTGCAGTAAAGGTTTTGGTCGAAGGTTTGTGTGTCGATTTTCCAAGAAGCGTCCAAAACTTATCACAAGTGTGTTTGGGTTTATGACAAGTGGATGATTTGACATGGAAGAGGGTTGGGCACTATTAGAGACCAAGGTAGATGATTTGGTTGAAGGAGTGAAAGTGTCGAGTATGAAAAGTCTCCAGCTTTCTTCACGGCGAATCTCGATGAAAACAGCTTGAGCAAAAGGCGGAGGATCCCGACCAAGAATACGACTCGGAACTCCGTTGAGGTCTTTGTTGAGGCCTGCCAGTAATTGAAACGTGCGATCATTTTCTACAAGCTTCTAGAAGAGAAAGAGGTCAGGCAGAGAATCCCAAGTGTAGTCTTAATACTGGTCGCATTCCATCCATAGTGCCACCAGATCCCTTATAATACTGGATTACACTATTTTGCTTCTCGGATCTTCTTAAACACCTCATAGAGTTGGTCAAAGTTTCGTACATCCGAGTAGACATCACAAACTGCCATCCAGAGGGCACTAGTAGATGGAGGAACATATATGAACGACAATTGAAGTTTCCATAGAGTTGATTAGCTATGACATGACCATGAAGTTCTTTACTTCCCAAGCTCCATAATCCAGGCCAGTCTTTGGAAATTAAAGGATCATACATGTGAGGTGATGGAATTTTCCACATCCATTGATGAATAAAGACACTGCTTAGGACCAATGGAGAAAGTTGTTCGGTTTATGAATTGTGATTAAGAAGTTCAGGTTGACTTTTAGCCCCCGAGTCTGCAGGGTAATTGAAGTTGGATTCGATCCTCCGATGGAATCAAGGGCTTCTTCTAAAAATTAATTAGAGCTGGAGGAGTCCGTAATGATTCCGACTAAGCCAAAGGAGATGTTGTTCGAATTCCAAGACATTGACGGGTTCCAACTGGTCATCGACAGCAGATAAACTTCAGGTAATAACAAGAAAGCTGTAGAAAAAAAAACTCAGAGNCCGTACATCCGAGTAGGCATCACAAACTGCCATCCAGAGGGCACTAGCAGATGGAGGAACATATATGAACGACAATTGAAGTTTCCATAGAGTTGATTAGCTATGACATGACCATGAAGTTCTTTACTTCCCAAGCTCCATAATCCAGGCCAGTCTTTGGAAATTAAAGGATCATACATGTGAGGTGATGGAATTTTCCACATCCATTGATGAATAAAGACACTGCTTAGGACCAATGGAGAAAGTTGTTGTTCGGTTTATGAATTGTGATTAAGAAGTTCAAGTTGACTTTTAGCCCCCGAGTCTGCAGGGTAATTGAAGTTGGATTCGATCCTCCGATGGAATCAAGGGCTTCTTCTAAAAATTAATTAGAGCTGGAGTCCGTAATGATTCCGACTAAGCCAAAGGAGATGTTGTTCGAATTCCAAGACATTGACGAGTTCCAACTGGTCATCGACAGCAGATAAACTTCAGGTAATAACAAGAAAGCTGTAGAAAAAAAAACTCAGAGCAGTCAGAGGAAGCCTGAAGGGAAGCAGTAGGGACATGCAGAGACAGCCGACGGGATTCTCCACCACAAGGACAGCCGGTTGGATTCTCCACCATAAGGAGACCGGGAAGGACCTGGAGGGACAGTTAGTCCTACTGCAGAGAAGGGAAGCCACAGGGATTCTCCACCACAATGAAGCTAGCAAGGAGCTGCAGGTATAGCCAATCTTGCTACAAGGAAGGGAAGCTGCAAGGAGGACTTGGACCTACAGGCAGTTGAAGAGGAGGTCGGCGACTAGAAGATCTTGCAGGTAAGGCCGACGGTAGATGCACGGGAGGCTGGTGGCTACAGAGGTGGCACCAATACCATGTTGAACTTGTGAATACAGCAACTTAATTTTATTGATAGAAAAGGGGTTATATATAGTCAATTACAAGGGCACCCACAAGGAAAGCAATAAAAATAGAATAAAGAGAAATAAGAAAGGAAATAAAAATAGANGCGGGAGGCTGGTGGCTACAGAGGTGACACTAATACCATGTTGAACTTGTGAATAGAGCAACTTAATTTTATTGATAGAAAGGGGGTTATATATAGTCAATTACAAGGGCACCCACAAGGAAAACAATAAAAATAGAATAAAGAGAAATAAGAAAGGAAATAAAAATAGAATGAAAACAAATGGGAAAGAAAATAAAAAATAGAATACAGAGAAATAGAAAAGGAAAAATGCAAGAATTAATACAAATCTCTACATAATATGCTCCATCACTAAGGATAATAACTAAGCATCTTTTGATNTAGAATGAAGACAAATGAGAAAGAAAATAAAAATAGAATACAGAGAAATAGAAAAGGAATAATGCAAGAATTAATACAAATCTCTACATAATATGCTCCATCACTAAGGATAATAACTAAGCATCTTTTGATTTGTCATACAATAAATGGTGTCATCATGTATGGGTTTTGAATAATAACTAAGCATCTTTTGATATTTTTAGTAAAACCATCAATAAGGATAATATAATTTTTAAAAGTACTCAAGGGCATGAGAAAATTATAATTCTAGCTATATTTAACAAAAGATGCATGCTTATTCCAATGACTGATGAAATCAAAAATCTATATAAAATATTAAGGTATTTTGTTGCCATTAAAATGTACTTGCATATGCAATTCAAATTTAATAGCTTATAGATTATAAGTTCGAAAGTGTCGAGATTTAATTAAAGCAAAAAAATTATTATTTATATCATGTGATTGGCAACATATTTACTCTCAACAATACTATCATATTAATGGGAAAAAATGTAGGTAAAAACATGCAATAGGATTTAAATTACTGTCACAAAGATTCCTAAAGCTTAAATCCATGCATGACAAATTTAACATTTGGACACAAAAGTTCCAATTGTGATCTTATACATCAATCATAAAAAATTATTGATGTCAAATATACAATCAAACCTCAATTATGTTAATGTGGTTGAGAAAGATGGCTCAAATTCCCTGAGTAGCTTAGGATTGATAACTTGTAGAAGATAGATTGCCCTGTTGGAGAACTACAATGATTCACAATTAGTTTAGTGAAATCTAGCGGGATTTTCTTCATTTCTCAATCTTTTCCTTTTATTTTTGTTTTTTTTCTAATTTCTTTTCTTTTGTTTTTCTTTACTTAAGAGGGGGCACAACATTGTCTCGAGATAATTAGGATAGCTTTAAATTTTAAAGACTTCTTGTTAGGTTATTGGAGGAAATCTAGAATATGGTCTGGGAAATTGAATAAATGGAATATGTAATGGCCTAGCAAATTGTCAAAAAAATATGACATACGAAAATAATTAAGAATTGAACCCTCCTTCCCTTACGATTGCTTTCACAACTTTTCCCAATTTCACTCCCCCTCTATCTGACTATCAATGTCATGACTAACAACAATAACATGAACTAAGATAAATGCAAAGTTTTATGAAATCTAGAAAATCAAGAGTACGCATGAATGTCAGACAATTAAATTAAAGCTCCAACTAGCATGGAACCAGTTAGAATAGGGGTGCAATATATAGAGTACGAAAATTTCTATGAAAAATTGCTAATAAATCTTCATATGAATTTTGAATCAATACTCTTGACTTCGAATTTATATTCAAAAGCTTAACATGTTTTAGGTATATGCTTCAAATATGGACCTTCTATATCACATTTCTTCAAATCATGAAAAGCTTACATTCATAATAAGTATAAAGTTTAACAAATCTATCATGTTACAATTTAAGTAAGGCAAAATTTAATATAATATTGGGAAAAATTTACCTTTTTTAATATCTTTTCACAAATTTATTTTTCTAAAATAAGTGAATAGGTTATTGAAGTTATAAGGACAGGACAAAATACATACATTTGAACCAAATTAAATTTGATCCAATTTAAAGTTACAATCTATCGCATTTAAAAGCCTGTATTCAAAGATTAGCAACTTCTCACCTCTCAAATAAAAGAAATGAATTATTGATGAAGATTGGCATAGAAAATTCAATAGGATAATCAAATGGGAAACAAAGAAGCCATTGCTAACCAACAGATGCATAAGATGAGACGTGTTTTACCTATCATGAGATGGAAAATAAATCATAAGACAAAGTAATCCCCATGAATTTAATTTTTTAACACTTTATAAATAGGAAAATATTGAATCCAAAATAACCCCTCTATTATTCGTGCGACGTTGACCT
The DNA here is from genome assembly GCA_002079205.1 of Phalaenopsis hybrid cultivar. Lineage (NCBI taxonomy): Eukaryota > Viridiplantae > Streptophyta > Magnoliopsida > Asparagales > Orchidaceae > Phalaenopsis > Phalaenopsis hybrid cultivar. The sequence continues at coordinate 147,425 of JXCR01142301.1, forward strand.
AGTCCTCGAGTATCAAATTCCTTCAATTTAATCCTTCGACCTTAAAAAAATAATCTTTTTTTATAGTCGTTAATAAAAGGATGAAAGTCAAGTGGAAGATTTATAAGAATATCTTCAATCCTCCAGTATGATGTTCGCAAACTAGATGGATAGTTTTAAATAATAGTCAGATTTTGATGACAATTTTCAGAGATAAAAAAGCCTACAGCAAAGTAAGAAAAGATTATTTTGTCCCCCTCATTTATTGATTTATTGTGCTCAAAGGACCCATTTCATCAATCATTAGAAGAGAATAAAGGGCAGCGCATAGTAGATACAGTCAAGAAAAGGCACAGAAATCAGCAATTTAACTTTTATAATAGATAAAAAAAAAATATAAAAAAAAGATAACCAATGAAATTTTGCGTAGAAGAGCAATTATATTGTGTTAAGTGCCCAACAAATTGAAATTTTGCCTATAAATTGAAGTAATCATTTTTAAACTTAGATTAAACTGAATTCTGAACTAACATAATAAATACTAGCACATGCAAAAGGGAAGTTATTTCTAACAGCGACGCTGTGTTTTATAAGCTTATAAAGAAGACATTATAAGATTTTAAGGATCACAATAAGATAACCAAAAACATACTTGAAATTAATGCAATTTTTAAAGAAGTTGTATAAATAGAATAAAAGAAAATAGATAAAGGATTGAACCTTTGGGTAATCATAACTCTCAGTGTAATCAGAGCCCTTTGGATATTCATAATCTTTAGGATAGTCATAGCTCTTTGGGTAGTCATAATCCTTTGGATAATCAGAACTCTTTGGGTAGTCATAGCCCTTTGGATAGTCAGAACTCTTTGGATAGTCATAGCCCTTCGGATAATCATAACTCTTTTGATGCTCATAGCTCCTCAAATAATCTGAGCCCTTAGGATGATCATAACCCATTGGGTAGTCATAGAAAGGTCGGTCTACAGAACCAACAGCAGTAGATGGTTGCCTTGCTCTTCTAGAGAAACTTTCTGGAGTAAATCCACGTCCTGGTCCGATAGCCAAAGGATCTGCAGGAACAATTCCTCCTTGAAGAGACTTTGACCTGAGCCTGGATGCAATCTCTAAGAGAGCGGTCTCAACAACCCTCTCATTTCCAGATATCTGAATAACCAAGTTAGATGATCGGTTAAATTTGATCAACAAAAAAAATTATTAAAAGGCAATTCAAAATATATGAAATAAAGTATGAACAAAAATATAGGAGATTCAGAATGTGGAATAACAATCACTTTAATAGAATGTGATTAAAAACAGTCTTTCCTACAGCTTGACCCAAAAGTACCTACAAGTCATCCTCAATATACTTTTTTTTTTTGCTAAAAATACAAACAAGAAGCGATTTATTAAACTCAGACACAATCGCACAAGCCTCCAAAAGCCTCCAAAAGCCTCCATCCTCCATAACATCATCACCAAGTCCTCAAAACCCTTTATCACCTCTTGGCCAAAAACCTTAGACTAAACCCGAGCATATTTCTTCCAAAATGCTAAAAAAAATTCCCGATCAAGCACTAAAACTAATTAATCCCTTCTCGTCTAACCCTTAATCATGCACAATACTAACTCAATTCTCATCACATCATCTCCAAAACATATGAAGCAAGTGAAAGACATCCTACTTCAATTTACTACATTTTCTGTACCAGAGCAAAACCCCGGTAGAATTGAAGAAAGTATCAAAGCAACATCAACAAGTCTCTCGCATTTGGCATCAACAATTTGTAGATTTGATTTCCACCTGCGGGTAACTGCAGCAAACCCTAGCTTTAAATCTTTATGTTTGTATGTTTTTATTTGCATATAAACCCAGGCTCATAGCATGTAATATGACAAACATAAGATTCAAATCATGGTGCCTAATTAGGACCACATCAAAATTGAGCCTAACCAAGTATAACCCGAACCAACTTTTTATAATTTCAGAACATGCATATGAGGGTGTGATCTACTTCAGCAAACCATCCATGCAAAACATTGACATGAATAAAATCATTATAGCTTGTACTATACTCGGTTTTTGTTTTTGATGTATTAGTATATGTATGGTTATCATTGAAAATGGAAACCAATTGTACACAAAAATGGGGCATTTACATATGCACCATACAATTCTAATGTATTGACATATCTAACACCTAAAAATTCATATTTACATGCATACCACTCAAATCACATCAAAAATACCATCATTGTAAAATGAAATTTACATTTTCATGCATATGTTAAAACACTAAAGTGTTATACATGTAAATATCAAGCTTTGGCTATTAGATATGTCAATACATAAAAATTGTAAATTTCCCTAAAAAAATTTGCCTACATTTCATTCATTTTTATTAAGCATAATTTTCAAGAAAAGCATTTCACTATATGGGTGTTTGCATCATACCACCTAAACCAACGTCTACAGATCAACTAGAAGAGTTCGCCAAAGCTACAGAAGAATTGCCAATTGAATTTAACGCCTAGAATTATAAAATTGCATAGCTGCACAATATGATGAAGATGGTGATGATATTAAGAAATCAAATGAATAAAGGGCACAAATACAATTTCTTATCCTTGCGCAACTTATTCCCGTCATAAACAAATGACCTAGCAGTGCTCCTCAACAAAATCATAGAAAGGACTATCACATTAGGAAAGTACCAAATTCATCAGAATGTAATTTTGGGTTGATAAACATAATAGGATTGTCGCTGATTCTATAATCCCATTAAAAGACTCGAGAAAGAAGCAAGCACATTTGATGGTGTCCACGTATCCAAATAGTTCTAAGATTGGGTTACGCAAATAGATGACTCCTTTAATTCACATAAGATATGTGATTAGTAGACAATAACATTTACTAAAATGAAGTTGATATGACATGCAAAAATTTATTTGAATAAGATTTAGCAAAAAAAAGTGACTTGATAGGACTAACCTTTCAAGGACTTCATGAGAATACTTATGTCAAAGTATTATGCAAAACACCATGGCAAATGCCAACCTTTTTATTGACCTTATGGCAAGGTTATTAACAGGTTACTGTTTACGGAAATACCAATGATACTTAATTGCTAAGATAATTATGCATCTAATGACTGACCACNCATAGTCGTTAATAAAAGGATGAAAGTCAAGTGGAAGATCTATAAGAATATCTTCAATCCTCCAGTATGATGTTCGCAAACTAGATGGATAGTTTTAANTATAGTCGTTAATAAAAGGATGAAAGTCAAGTGGAAGATTTATAAGAATATCTTCAATCCTCCAGTATGATGTTCGCAAACTAGATGGATAGTTTTAAATAATAATCAGATTTTGATGACAATTTTCAGAGATAAAAAAGCCTACAGCAAAGTAAGAAAAGATTATTTTGTCCCCCTCATTTATTGATTTATTGTGCTCAAAGGACCCATTTCATCAATCATTAGAAGAGAATAAAGGGCAGTGCATAGAAGATACAGTCAAGAAAAGGCACAGAAATCAGCAATTTAACTTTTATAATAGATAAAAATAATATATAAAAAAAAGATAACCAATGAAATTTTGCGTAGAAGAGCAATTATATTGTGTTAAGTGCCCAACAAATTGAAATTTTGCCTATAAATTGAAGTAATCATTTTTAAACTTAGATTAAACTGAATTCTGAACTAACATAATAAATACTAGCACATGCAAAAGGGAAGTTATTTCTAACAGCGACGCTGTGTTTTATAAGCTTATAAAGAAGACATTATAAGATTTTAAGGATCACAATAAGATAACCAAAAATATACTTGAAATTAATGCAATTTTTAAAGAAGTTGTATAAATAGAATAAAAGAAAATAGATAAAGGATTGAACCTTTGGGTAATCATAACTCTCAGTGTAATCAGAGCCCTTTGGATATTCATAATCTTTAGGATAGTCATAGCTCTTTGGGTAGTCATAATCCTTTGGATAATCAGAACTCTTTGGGTAGTCATAGCCCTTTGGATAGTCAGAACTCTTTGGATAGTCATAGCCCTTCGGATAATCATAACTCTTTTGATGCTCATAGCTCCTCAAATAATCTGAGCCCTTAGGATGATCATAACCCATTGGGTAGTCATAGAAAGGTCGGTCTACAGAACCAACAGCAGTAGATGGTTGCCTTGCTCTTCTAGAGAAACTTTCTGGAGTAAATCCACGTCCTGGTCCGATAGCCAAAGGATCTGCAGGAACAATTCCTCCTTGAAGAGACTTTGACCTGAGCCTGGATGCAATCTCTAAGAGAGCGGTCTCAACAACCCTCTCATTTCCAGATATCTGAATAACCAAGTTAGATGATCGGTTAAATTTGATCAACAAAAAAAATTATTAAAAGGCAATTCAAAATATATGAAATAAAGTATGGAACAAAAATATAGGAGATTCAGAATGTGGAATAACAATCACTTTAATAGAATGTGATTAAAAACAGTCTTTCCTACAGCTTGACCCAAAAGTACCTACAAGTCATCCTCAATATACTTGTTTTTTTTGCTAAAAATACAAACAAGAAGCGATTTATTAAACTCAGACACAATCGCACAAGCCTCCAAAAGCCTCCAAAAGCCTCCATCCTCCATAACATCATCACCAAGTCCTCAAAACCCTTTATCACCTCTTGGCCAAAAACCTTAGACTAAACCCGAGCATATTTCTTCCAAAATGCTAAAAAAAATTCCCGATCAAGCACTAAAACTAATTAATCCCTTCTCGTCTAACCCTTAATCATGCACAATACTNTCCTCCATAACATCATCACGAAGTCCTCAAAACCCTTTATCACCTCTTGGCCAAAAACCTTAGACTAAACGCGAGCATATTTCTTCCAAAATGCTAAAAAAAAATTCCCAATCAAGCATTAAAACTAATTAATCCCTTCTCGTCTAACCCTTAATCATGCACAATACTAACTCAATTCTCATCACATCATCTCCAAAACATATGAAGCAAGTGAAAGACATCCTACTTCAATTTACTACATTTTCTGTACCAGAGCAAAACCCCGGTAGAATTGAAGAAAGTATCAAAGCAACATCAACAAGTCTCTCGCATTTGGCATCAACAATTTGTAGATTTGATTTCTACCTGCGGGTAACTGCAGCAAACCCTAGCTTTAAATCTTTATGTTTGTATGTTTTTATTTTCATATAAACCCAGGCTCATAGCATGTAATATGACAAACATAAGATTCAAATCATGGTGCCTAATTAGGACCACATCAAAATTGAGCCTAACCAAGTATAACCCGAACCAACTTTTTATAATTTCAGAACATGCATATGAGGGTGTGATCTACTTCAGCAAACCATCCATGCAAAACATTGACATGAATAAAATCATTATAGCTTGTATTATACTCGGTTTTTGTTTTTGATGTATTAGTATATGTATGGTTATCATTGAAAATGGAAACCAATTGTACACAAAAATGGGGCATTTACATATGCACCATACAATTCTAATGTATTGACATATCTAACACCTAAAAATTCATATTTACATGCATACCACTCAAATCACATCAAAAATACCATCATTGTAAAATGAAATTTACATTTTCATGCATATGTTAAAACACTA
>JXCR01142301.1:158329-168417 GCA_002079205.1 Phalaenopsis hybrid cultivar
AAAACCATACTAGAGTCGCTCGAATCAAAAACAAAATTTTGCATGAGCATGCCTCCAATAGAATTTAAATCTGTTTTTTAGATTGAAACAAATAAAATTTCACAAGTTTAAAATTCTTATATCAATTTAACAATTTGATAAAGAACATCTAAAGAATTATATATTGCTATTATTTGTGTCGATAAGTCAATTAGTCATTTAATTTGTTTTTAGTAATTGTTTGCTTGATTTACAAATTCATTAAAAAGAATTTAATTGACTACGAAAAACTGCATCAATATTTTCATGAATTTATTCAATATAATACCCTTCAAGAAAAAATAAAATTTAAAATTTCATCTATCAAATTGATTTCGAGCATACATAACTAACTGTTTAATCTATAAAAGATTNGAAAAACTGCATCAATAATTTCATGAATTTATTCAATATAATACCCTTCAAGAAAACATAAAATTTAAAATTTCATCTATCAAATTGATTTCGAGCATACATAACTAACTGTTTAATCTATAAAAGATTTGGATTTCTTTTGATTAAAAAGGTCATCCTTCAAAATACTATATGCATGGCTTCTGTGTGATTTGCTGGCTGTTATATGAAACTTTTATTAAATCATACAAATATTAAAGTTATGCTTACTTCAAATTTCTCCTTATAACATATAGCCTATAAATTACGAAAAATATAAAGAATTTATTAAATAACTTAAAATATATATAAATGATGACTCATGTATGTCTCTAAAAAAAAACAACTAATGGCCCAACTTTATTGGAGTATCGACTAATAAATTCATTAAGTATAAAAACCACTANCTAACATATAGCCTATAAATTACAAAAAATATAAAGAATTTATTAAATAACTTAAAATATATATAAATGATGACTCATGTATGTTTCTAAAAAAAAAACAACTAATGGCCCAACTTTATTGGAGTATCGACTAATAAATTCATTAAGTATAAAAACCACTAAATTGATGTAGATCTTATAATATTCCAGTAGTTAGTCCTAAGAGACTGCAGTCTTTAACAAGTGTTATCTATTTGGCCTTCTTTGTGATTTATAGTTTCCTTTATTTCTTCAGCTACGAGCCATCAACGTGTTCCTTAATTTTTCTAAAATTTTAAAAACTACTATATTAATACATAACTAAGGCTCTGTTTGGCGCAGCTGCAGCTGCGTTGCCGCTGGAAGCTGCTGTGGGGAAGTAGCTGCGGGGAAGATGACTGCCTTTTTGGTGCAGCTGTGTGAAAACAACTGTGGCNTTACTATACTAATACATAACTAAGGCTCTGTTTGGCGCAGCTGCAGCTGCTGTGGGGAAGTAGCTGCGGGGAAGATGACTGCCTTTTTGGTGCAGCTGTGTGAAAACAACTGTGGCAGCTGTTTCTGGAAAAAAGATCATGGTGCCCATGTTTGGTAAAACTGTTTAAAAGAAGGGTATAACAGCTACATTTTTTGAAAGAGAGTATACTGGTAAGAAGAAGAAATAAAAGAAGGATGGGAAGAGAAAGGTGCAAATCACCTTGTCGTGTGAAGCCGGCGACGACGAGAACGAGAGACAGCCTAGGGAGAAGAGCGGAGAACAAAACGGGGAAGAAGAACGAGAGCTGCTCTATGAATCGGTTCTGTTCGGCGAGACGAGATGGCGAGGAGGGCGGAAGAACGGGCAACGAGGGCGAGAAGAAGAACAGGCGCGGGATTCGGTCTGGGTTGAGGAGGAAGAACGCACGACGACGAGGGCAGAACGAGGGTTTTTTGCGAGGGCNGGAGGCAGCCGAGGGAGAAGAGCGGAGAACAAAACGGGGAAGAAGAACGGGAGCTGCTCTATGAATCGGTTCTGTTCGGCGAGACGAGATAGCGAGGAGGGTCGGAAGAACGGGCAACGAGGGCGGGAAGAAGAACGGGTGCGGGATTCGGTCTGGGTTGAGGAGGAAGAACGCACGACGACGAGGGCAGAACGAGGGTTTTTTGCGAGGGCAAAAAGATCCTTTTCAGAGACGAAAGTTGTGCCACGGGGTGATTCTCGCTTTCCGCTTTAGCTTCGCTCTGTTGCGACACTACTAGCCAAACAACTTTTTTTCATGATTGGGGACCGTGAAGCCACAAAAAAGCAGCCCCAAACAGACCCTAAATCTGATGACTTAAGACATTCAAACTATTGAATTACAAAATGAATAAATTTAGTTTGATTTTCAAGTCGAGTACATCCCATTAATGAGTGGCTTAGTGGCCTACTCACAATGTAGCTAGGCAGTTTTGGCAAACCCATGATGTAAATGCTTTGGTGATGAGTTATTTCTCTCTTTTGTAATATAAATATTTCATTCTCTAACCCTGTTCATCAACTTACCCTTCTCCACCATCTAATATAAACCCTAGAGCCTTAATAGCTCTCTCCTCCATTAACATTCCCTAAATTATAATTCCTAGGCCTCTGTTTTAACTTCCAACCCCCTAAAGCCTCCAAATTCCAACCAATAGCTTACCCTCTTCTCCAACGCATCATAAAGCCTAATCCTACCTTCTCAGCTCTCACCCAAAAACACTAAATCACCAAACCCTAGCCTCTCCAATCATGCAAACAGCTTATCTAATTTATTTTAATCCTCTCTTCAAGAATAACAAAATTAAAAGTCTTTCATCCATAATTAAATTTCACAAAATAACCACGATTATATTGCTACCAATTTGGAATAAGCGCAATGGCTCCTCTGGTGCTTATTGGCAAGGCATCCAAGTATACAAAAGGCACGTCAAAGGGGCAACCAATTCAAGAATAAAATTAATTCCACATCTACATCTAGGATTGAGTTGTGCGATCTCCTTTTCAAGTTAAGTTCACGAGAATCTGTTTGCTTATATTTATTATTAAATATTGATAATAGTGTAAAAAATATCCAATATTTAAATTTCAAGCCCTGATTTATTTGTAGATCATCTTAACACTCCTTGCTAAACTTAAGCACAAGTTTGAAAGATTTTGTCATAGCATTGATACTTGTAATCATTGTGGCACTGGGCTGTTAACAGCCTTGCAAGCCAGGCGAGTCGGGAAGCTGGTCCAAACTTCTTGCTGGACTGAGGTGGTCCAATTCCACTTAAGGCGGATGTTCCGCCTCTCCTTCCCCTCCTACGCTCGACTCTTTCCACCTCTCTTTTTCTCCCTCGATCCCTATTCTTCACCGCTCCCCTCTCCTAGCCATTGCNTGATACTTGTAATCATTGTGGCGCTGGGCTGTTAACAGCCTTGCAGGCCAGGCGAGTCGAGAAGCTGGTCCAAACTTCTTGCTGGACTGAGCTGGTCCAATTCCACTTAAGGCGGATGTTCCGCCTCTCCTTCCCCCCCTATGCTCGACTCTTTCCACCTCTCTTTTTCTCCCTCGATCCCTATTCTTCACCGCTCCCCTCTCCTAGCCATTGCAGTCATTCTTCAAGCCTCTTCAATCCCATTCATTTTCACCCAACTTCCATCATAGAACTTGCTTTCGCTAGCTGCTAGTCTTCTCCTTGTCATTCAGGTGTTATCTTGCTTAGGTCTAATCAGTTTTTTTTTTCTTTTTTTTTTTTGTTGATTTCTGATTTCAGGTGTGCCTTCTCGGTGTTCCCTCCTTGAGGGATGTATCCTTCGGTGTGCGGTGTCACAGTTGTACCTCGCCCGAAGTGGTGTGTATCTCCACTCCGNGTTTCGCTAGCTGCTAGTCTTCTCCTAGTCATTCAGGTGTTATCTTGCTTAGGTCTAATCAGTTTTTTTTTTCTTTTTTTTTTGTTGATTTCTGATTTCAGGTGTGCCTTCTCGGTGTTCCCTCGTTGAGGGATGTATCCTTCGGTGTGCGGTGTCACAGTTGTACCTCGCCCGAAGTGGTGTGTATCTCCACTCCGTTCTTTCCTCCCCGGTCAGCCATCGAAGCATTCCTACGGCGTGCGTGTGCAACGGCAAGATCACCCTATGGGCAAAGATGAAGAAAACAATAAAAAAGAAATACATGTCACCCCACTACCGTCAGGTTATGTTCATCAAGCTCCACAACCTACAACTGTGAGATCTTTCGATCTAGGAGTTCACAATGAATTGACCAGTTGCATATGAAATGCGAGTTTGTAGAGCAAAAGAAGCACAAAATCGCCCGTTGTTTGGGGTCTAAAACCTGCAATTAGCAATATTGTTCAACTACAACCTTGTTGGTCGTTGGGTAACGTCCAGACCCTAGTATTAAAGATAAAATCAAAGCAAAAGCAAGCTAGGTCCCAATCATCCTTCCAACATCAATCTGCCTTCAAGCCATCACCTACTGCCACACCTACCAACAAGAGCACTTCCAGAACTGGCAAATCAACCCCAGGAAGCAAGAACACCACCCCAAGCGACACGAAGCTAGAAAAGGATCGAGGTGGTATTCTCGCCCTTGGAGTCATTACCTATTGACAAACACGTTCACCTTCTTCAAGGATCAGAAAGCTTTAAAATTTTTAAACTATCAGAGCAAACTAACAAGGTGACACGCAACTTGGGTGAAATTCTTAGCTTTATTTCAGTTCATGCCCAAACACAGTCGGGAGTAAGAACTGCATCGCGAACACACTGAGTCGTCATCACCTACTAATCACATACATGCAACCCCATGTTGTAGGTTTTGAGATTATCAAAGACTTATAAAAGACAAATGAAGACTTCTAGGAAATCTGTAAACAGTGTTGGGAGAAACCTTACGGGCAATACTACCGACCAGACGATTACTTATTCCACTAAAATAAATTATGCATTCCCTGATTCTCACTACGAGAGGCCATCATCTAAGAGAGCCACAGTGTCAGATTAGCCAACCATTTTGACAGGGATAAGACTCGCACTCATGAGAGCACTTTTTTTAGCCTCGACTAACGGGAGATGGGAGCGCATGTTCGACGGTGTAGGATTTGCTATATCACAAAAACCCGCGAGCAGAATACGAGATTGTACACATCTTTACGAGTGGCCTAAGGCGACATTGGTCAATAGTCAACATGGACTTTGTGGTATGACTTCCACGCACACAAAAAAATAAGGATTTTGCCATGGTAGTAGTAGGCTGTTTTTCAAAGATGACGTATTTTGTGGCCTGTCACCGGCATCTCACATGCAGATTTTTATTTCTACATGATCATGCGACTTCATCGCATTTCCAAAACCATCACTTCCGACCAGGACGTCAAATTTCTGAGCCACTTTTGGCGGACCCTCTAAGACAAATTAGACACTAAACTTCAATTTAGTTCTACAGCACATCTTCAAACAGATGATAAGACCGAAATAGTAAATAGGAGCCTCAAGAATCTTCTTTTATGCTTCCTGAGGAAAAACATCAAACAATGGGATCACATTCTTGCACAAGTCGAATTCGCCTATAACAGATTAAAGAGTCATACCACAAGACACACTCCACTTGAAATTGTGTACATGATCATGCGACTTCAAACAGATGACAAGACCGAAACCATCACATGATCCACCGATTTTCAAACAGATGACAAGACCGACACACTCTGACCAGGACGACAAGATCGACACACTGCGACTTCAAACAGATGACAAGACCGACACACTCCACCGATTTTTATTTCTACATGATCATGCGACTTCATCGCATTTCCAAAACCATCACTTCCGACCAGGACATCAAATTTCTGAGCCACTTCTGGCGGACCCTCTAAGACAAATTAGACACTAAACTTCAATTTAGTTCTACAGCACATCCTCAAACAGATGACAAGGCTGAAATAGTTAATAGGAGCCTCGAGAATCTTCTTTTATGCTTCCTGAGGAAAAACATCAAACAATGGGATCACATTCTTGCACAAGTCGAATTCGCCTATAACAGATTAAAGAGTCATACCACAAGACACACTCCACTTGAAATTGTGTACATGATCATGCGACTTCAAACAGATGACAAGACCGAAACCATCACATGATCCACCGATTTTCAAACAGATGACAAGACCGACACACTCCGACCAGGACGACAAGATCGACACACTGCGACTTCAAACAGATGACAAGACCGACACACTCCACCGATTTTTATTTCTACATGATCATGCGACTTCATCGCATTTCCAAAACCATCACTTCCGACCAGGACATCAAATTTCTGAGCCACTTCTGGCGGACCTTCTAAGACAAATTAGACACTAAACTTCAATTTAGTTCTACAGCACATCCTCAAACAGATGACAAGACTGAAATAGTTAATAGGAGCCTCGAGAATCTTCTTTTATGCTTCCTGAGAAAAAACATCAAACAATGGGATCACATTCTTGCACAAGTCGAATTCGCCTATAACAGAATAAAGAGCCAGACCACAAGACACACTCCGCTTGAAATTGTGTACAGGCGCAACATGCTCACACCGCTTGAGTTGGTCCCAGTTCTACCCCCATCATAGATCACTGAGAATGCTTTCGAACTTGTTCACCGAATTCAACAACGAGGAAATTGAGAAAGTGATTACAAAACAGAACCATAAATACCAATTACAAGCAAACAAGCCATGGAAAAAGGAAATATTTCAAGAAAGAGACCTCATGTGGATACCACTAGAGTGATTTCCCGGGGGAGCTAAAAGCAAACTCAAGCCTAGAGCCTACTAACCTTTCCACATCCTTACGAAACTGAACAAAAAAACCCACAAAATTGACCTCCCTGAAGAGACTAAAAATTCGGCAACATTCAATGTCGTTGATCTCACTTCATACTATGACAAACCAATCCCTTCCATTTTCACCTCCCTTCCATTCATGGATATTGCCTTTGCTAGTTGCTAGTATTCCCCTACTGATATAGGCTATCTTGCCTAGATCTAATAAGTTCTTTTTTTTTATTTGTTGATTTCTAATTTTAGGTGTCCCTTCCTGTCTTTCCCTATTCGAGGGTTGTATCCTTCGTCGACCGGTGCTACAGTTGTACCTCGCCCAAAGTGGCGTGTACTCCACTCTATTACTTCCTCCCCGATTAGCCATCAACGCCAACCTCTGCATAGAGAGGCCGCTACTCTCGCCCCCTACTCGCCTCAACAGACCGCAGCTCCCACCAATGGCATAGACGGCCCACACTCTCTTCCTATTCACCTCACCAACCATCCAGCATCACCCCATACCACTGCCACACCTCCCTGCCTCCTCCAGTAGGTTGTCGGTCCTTCAAGTTCCCTCCAACACCCCTCCAGTTGTCATTGCCTACCTCCTACACTCTTTCTACCGCCCTCCAGCGCTAAAGTTTCATCCACAATTCTTCTAGCCGTCAATGCCNTACTCGCCTCAACAGACTGCAGCTCCCACCAATGGCATAGACGGCCCACACTCTCTTCCTATTCACCTCACCAACCATCAAGCATCACCTCATACCACTGCCACACCTCCCTGCCTCCTCCAATAGGTTGTCGGTCCTTCAAGTTCCCTCCAGCACCCCTCCAGTTGTCATTGACTACCTCCTACACTCTTTCTACCGCCCTCCAGCGCTAAAGTTTCATCCACAATTCTTCTAGCCGTCAATGCCCTTTCCCCAACCCTTCCAGCGGGTTCTTAGCCACTGTCCCCAACAAATCCACAAATATTTTGGAAATCCCCAGCACGCTATATACAAGCACCACCAAATCCACAAATTAAAAAATTATAAGAAAAAAACAAATGCACCCATTATCATGTATATACATATTCTCAACTTGTTAGCNCTTATAAAAGACAAATGAAGACTTCTAGGAAATCTGTAAACAGTGTTGGGAGAAACCTTACGGGCAATACTACCGACCANCAAAACAAATGAAGACTTCTAGGAAATCTGTAAACAGTGTTGGGAGAAACCTTACGGCGAATACTACCGACCAGACGATTACTTATTCCACTAAAATAAATTATGCATTCCCTGATTCTCACTACGAGAGGCCATCATCTAAGAGAGCCACAGTGTCAGATTAGCCAACCATTTTGACAGGGATAAGACTCGCACTCATGAGAGCACTTTTTTTAGCCTCGACTAACGGGAGATGGGAGCGCATGTTCGACGGTGTAGGATTTGCTATATCACAAAAACCCGCGAGCAGAATACGAGATTGTACACATCTTTACGAGTGGCCTAAGGCGACATTGGTCAATAGTCAACATGGACTTTGTGGTATGACTTCCACGCACACAAAAAAATAAGGATTTTNTGGAGCGCACGTTCGATGGTGTAGGATTTGCTATATCACCAAAACCCGAGAGCAGAATACGAGATTGTACACACCTTTACGAGTGGCCTGAGGCGACATTGGTCAATAGTCAACATGGACTTTGTGGTATGACTTCCACGCACACAAAAAAATAAGGATTTTGCCATGGTAGTAGTAGGCTGTTTTTCAAAGATGACGTATTTTGTGGCCTGTCACCGGCATCTCACATGCAGATTTTTATTTCTACATGATCATGCGACTTCATCGCATTTCCAAAACCATCACTTCCGNCATTTTTCAAAGATGACGTATTTCGTGGCCTGCCATCAGCATCTCACATGCAGATTTTTATTTCTACATGATCATGCGACTTCATCGCATTTCCAAAACCATCACTTCCGATCAGAACGTCACATTTCTGAGCCACTTTTGGCGGACCCTCTAAGACAAATTAGACACTAAACTTCAATTTAGTTCTACAGCACATCTTCAANAGCTTGGGTTGCGGTGTTATAGCTGCTATAATACCAGACGCGGTATTGTAGCTGCTACACTAACGCAGGTCTTTTTTCCAATTTGACCCATTACCTTTTCTAATTCTATCCTATTTTGACTGCTAATACTTATTATAAATATGTTGTTTACTGTCTCAAGGTTAGTTTTTGATGAGTTTTATTTCAGATTTCTGTCAGGACAGCTGCCAAACATCTGTTTTCCCATTCGAGGCTCGTATCCAAAGGATTGGAAAGTTCTCTGACTGTATCTCTCTCCCGAGGTGGTAGCTATCTTCCTCTTTTCTCCTTCTGTTAGTTGTTTTCTGTCACTCCAGCTTCCGAGTCACCTCTCACTTCCATCCAGCTTTGTTGCTACCCAAACCACACCTCCATGTTGTCCCAGCCTTCCCACTGCATCGTTACCGCCCTTGACAATCAGGGAACACCTCCCTCCTGCTATCACATAGCTATCCTCTCCCACTCCCACTGCCNCCCACTCCCACTGCCATCACCCACGAAAACATTCATACTTGTTGTCCCCACATTTCTGCACTTTCCCCTCGCTGCGACCAACATTCCTTTGTAGTCTCCACCCCTGTCAACATCCCGATCCACCCAACCGACCTCCACCACTCTAGGATACGCTTTGTAGGTGTTTGCTTGTTTCATTTGATGTTTGTTATCACTTATTTTTTGTTTGAAGAGTCGCCGCTGGAACCCTATTTGATTTTAGCAATAATATTTCTATTTCTATTGTGGTTNAGCTAGGTCCCAATCATCCTTCCAACATCAATCTGCCTTCAAGCCATCACCTACAACCACACCTACCAACAAGAGCACTTCCAGAACTGGCAAATCAACCCCAAGAAGCAAGAACACCACCCCAAGCGACACGAAGCTAGAAAAGGATCGAGGTGGTATTCTCGCCCTTGGAGTCGTTACCTATTGACAAACACGTTCACCTTCTTCAAGGATCAGAAAGCTTTAAAATTTTTAAACTATCAGAGCAAACTAACAAGGTGACACGCAACTTGGGTGAAATTCTTAGCTTTATTTCAGTTCATGCCCAAACACAGTCGGGAGTCAGAACTGCATCACGAACACACTGAGTCGTCATCACCTACTAATCACATACATGCAACCCCATGTTGTAGGTTTTGAGATTATCAAAGACTTATACAAAACAAATGAAGACTTCTAGGAAATCTGTAAACAGTGTTGGGAGAAACCTTACGGGGAATACTACCGACCAGACGATTACTTATTCCACTAAAATAAATTATGCATTCCCTGATTCTCACTACGAGAGGCCATCATCTAAGAGAGCCACAGTGTCAGATTAGCCAACCATTTTGACAGGGATAAGACTCGCACTCATGAGAGCACTTTTTTTAGCCTCG
>JXCR01142301.1:171967-191703 GCA_002079205.1 Phalaenopsis hybrid cultivar
GTAATTTTAGATCAGCTTTTTGTACAATTTGAATATGCTGAAAGAATGAAAGCTAGTGAAGAAGATGAAACAGAAAACAAACTATTTCTAGGAATATTCATAAACAAATTACCAGATTCAAAATAGCTAAAAAATTATATACTTAAATAGATAGCATGGAGGGAAAATTGGTTTGAGAGCCTGATGCAAAGAACAACAGCCAACATCAGAGTATTACCATAAAATATTTGGTTGGGTAGTAATAGAAAAGATATATATTTTTATGACAACTTATGGTGAATTCAGTTGGTAGATGAATAATTGGGTGGAAGCAAGCAAGAGCATTGTTTTTGCTCTGTTTTTTTTTTTTTCTGAGTCAATAAATAGTCCTGTAATTTTTTAGAGCATATATGAATAATAAAATTCCTTTTTCCCCTTCCCTCTTCTCAGAGTTCGTATCCACTTGAAATGATATTAATCTTGATTCGTCTTCCGATGGAAGATCATACCAACTGTTTCAATTCAATGAGGCAGAAGTTAAACTTACAAATTTATGTGTTACATACATGTAAATAATATAGATGTTTCCCCAAAAACACAACAATCTATTTTACTAAATTTAAATTGTATAAGACCATCAAGCTACATACAAAACAAAACAAAGAAATTANAAACAATGACCCTTAGAATACAGACCGTTAAAATCACCAATGTCCCCTCTTCTCTTTCTCCCATCTCGATTAGATTAACAAATCATAGATTACACATTCCCTTATCATGACACTTTCTACCAATTTCATTAGTCTTTCGTGCACCCCTAATTCAAAACTCTAAGACTTCATTATGACATGCACGCTATTAAGTGAAGAAATAGAAGTTCTATGGAGAGATAAAGGTCAGTCAATCAAGATAAATAAATAAGCTTGGAGGACTTGGAAAGCTCATAGTCCAATTTCAGAAATCACATGTCCAAACATATAGCCCCCTAAATGACTACCACGATGTCCGCTTTTGAAAAGCTTGCGGCCAAGTTGGCTCTACCAACACAAGAAAATGAGAGTCAATCTACAAAGGAGCAGAGTTGATCTACATGTGAAAATTGACAAAGGAGCTTGGGTTGCGGTGTTATAGCTGCTATAATACCAGACGCGGTATTGTAGCTGCTACACTAACGCAGGTCTTTTTTCCAATTTGACCCATTACCTTTTCTAATTCTATCCTATTTTGACTGCTAATACTTATTATAAATATGTTGTTTACTGTCTCAAGGTTAGTTTTTGATGAGTTTTATTTCAGATTTCTGTCAGGACAGCTGCCAAACATCTGTTTTCCCATTCGAGGCTTGTATCCAAAGGATTGGAAAGTTCTCTGACTGTATCTCTCTCCCGAGGTGGTAACTATCTTCCTCTTTTCTCCTTCTGTTAGTTGTTTTCTGCCACTCCAGCTTCCGAGTCACCTCTCACTTCCATCCAGCTTTGTTGCTACCCAAACCACACCTCCATGTTGTCCCAGCCTTCCCACTGCATCGTTACCGCCCTTGACAATCAGGGAACACCTCCCTCCTGCTATCACATAGCTATCCTCTCCCACTCCCACTGCCATCACCCACGAAAACCTTCATACTTGTTGTCCCCACATTTCTGCATTTTCCCCTCGCTGCCACCAACATTCCTTTGTAGTCTCCACCCCTGCCAACATCCCGATCCACCCAACCGACCTCCACCACTCTAGGATACGCTTTGCAGGTGTTTGCTTGTTTCATTTGATGTTTGTTATCACTTATTTTTTTGTTTGAAGAGTCGCCGCTGGAACCCTATTTGATTTTAGCAATAATATTTCTATTTCTATTGTGGTTTGGGTTAACTCTAGTATCAAACATGTTCACAAAGAATTCCATATTTAATAGAGAGTCCAAGTGGACATCGATATAATCCTAAAAGACTATAGTGTCAAAGTAGAAAATTGGGTGAGTAAGAAAAGAGATTAATCATAAACACAAGAAGGTAAACATGATAGGATTTCAAAAGACACGCCTGACTTTTATGTATATGACCCAAAAGGAAGACAAATAAAAAAGAGAATTCTTCATTAATCATTTTGCAAATACATTCACTATTAGAGAGTATATTTGCTTTAATTTTATTCAAGATTGATAAATTTATAATCAATCAGAATATACCAACCTCATAAGAAACTTGGGCAACAAATAGATGGGTCCTGCCCAAATAAACATGCAAAAGGGATCTCGACAAAAATTGCAATCAAACTATAGCAATAAATATCGCCTAGAGAGAAATAGGCAAACCAAAGTTACAAAACGCGCCTTAGAAAAAAATTTTGCAAGCATACACTTCTACTCAACCGAAGACGTGATTTTTTTTTCTTTTTTGGTTCGGGCCAACTTATGTTAAAACACAAGTTTTCACTCTTCCATTCAAAAGGCTCGTTATCAAACACTTTATGGCAGCCTACCTCCATAAATTCCCTCTGATGTCAAAGAAAGTGCACCATCAGTGTTTACACTCATCCTTACTGGATCGCAATGAGTTGCTACATATGCTTCATCAAAAATACATGTTCAAAATAAAGACCTTATTTGAACACGACAGTAGAGATGTGAAATTCGCAAAAATGATTGGGGCCTTGGAGAAATGCTCAAACTCTGACCGTATCAACAAACATCTTATGATAGCCATGCAAACAACAAATTAGTGAAGCATTTTTTTGGACCACTCAGAAAAAAAGAACGACATTTGTCTAGTAGCATACTGATTGGAATTACCATTTGAGAGTAGATACATATCATTTATCATTTCTCGGATCTTAAATCCTTTAAAAGTGACCTCCCAATTTCTAGTCTAGAATTTCCATCTTTCTGTTTTAACAATTTTAAATGGGGGTGTAATGAAGCATACAGTAATTTTAGATCAGCTTTTTGTACAATTTGAATATGCTGAAAGAATGAAAGCTAGTGAAGAAGATGAAACAGAAAACAAACTATTTCTAGGAATATTCATAAACAAATTACCAGATTCAAAATAGCTAAAAAATTATATACTTAAATAGATAGCATGGAGGGAAAATTGGTTTGAGAGCCTGATGCAAAGAACAACAGCCAACATCAGAGTATTACCATAAAATATTTGGTTGGGTAGTAATAGAAAAGATATATATTTTTATGACAACTTATGGTGAATTCAGTTGGTAGATGAATAATTGGGTGGAAGCAAGCAAGAGCATTGTTTTTGCTCTGTTTTTTTTTTTTTCTGAGTCAATAAATAGTCCTGTAATTTTTTAGAGCATATATGAATAATAAAATTCCTTTTTCCCCTTCCCTCTTCTCAGAGTTCGTATCCACTTGAAATGATATTAATCTTGATTCGTCTTCCGATGGAAGATCATACCAACTGTTTCAATTCAATGAGGCAGAAGTTAAACTTACAAATTTATGTGTTACATACATGTAAATAATATAGATGTTTCCCCAAAAACACAACAATCTATTTTACTAAATTTAAATTGTATAAGACCATCAAGCTACATACAAAACAAAACAAAGAAATTACTGACTGATAGAAATGGAGAAATAGTAGCAAAATACAAAAAAAAAAAAAACTAGTCTGTAGCAATAAAAGCCTAATTTTCTGAATTTAGCAATGAACAACAATGTCCCCATGAGAAAATAGAAAGAAAATTGGAGACCATTATGAAGAAATAGAATAATCAATCTGCAGCATGAGTATTTCATATTTCATGGCGGAAAAAGTCAGAAAATGTAAGCAAACATAGCAAAAATGATAATACGTGCTATTAAAGGGTTCATGGATAAAATGAGGAAGCAGAAAGATCCACATGCAAGACAACACAAATGGTATAGCAATAATAAAATCAAAACATGCTGAAACCCAAGAAGATAAAAAGCAAATAAAAAGAAGAAAATGGACCAAAATAGACCACATATTATGTGTCTATTCTTGGGTGATTCACCAGTGTTGAATCAACTTGCTTAATTTAACTAATCCTTCCTTTCTTGGTCTAACTTAAAATAAATTACAAGATTCTTTACATTTTTTTTTCTTACCAATTGACAAAGCTGCCTTTTCTCAAACTATCATTTAACAGAATCTCTTAAAAATTCTGATCTTTCCTGAATTTCTTTAGTGTTACAGAAAAAAACATACCATTTTCACTCTAACAGTTTTTATGTTACCTCTCTCTATGATTTTAACATCTAATAACTAAAATAACTTCTCGATTCTTACATAGATTCAGCATAATTCCATAGTTCAAACAATTAAATATAAAAGCAGTTGCAGTTAACAAAGATGGCAATAGCCAAGAATACCTGAACAAGTGCTTCATCATCAGATGCATACTTTGGTTTTTCAGATTCTGAAAAAACATGTATATGAGCTTGGGTACGATGCCTCATTTCTCTAATTACATTTCCACCTTTTCCAAGAATGCAACCAACTTTACTCGAGGAGACGAGGAGCCTTGTTGTGACTTTACCTTTTTCAGTTTCTTCACAAGTTCTTCCCTGGAGTTGAAGAACAGCCTCAATGGTTGATGAAATTGGATTTGATGGAACCTAAATGTGTTAAAGGAAAATACAATGTCAAAATTTGAATGATGCATATGGCACAAGAAATGGAATATTTACCTCCATCGAAGAAACAACAATAACTCGTTCCTTAGCATCGGAATCAGAGCCCTCAACATGAATTCTAGCACCAGTTTGTTTCTCTAATTGTTTAACATTTGCACCACTTTTACCGATTATGCTGCCAATCTTCTCCGTAGAACACAGAATTTTTATGGAAAAATCCTCCAATGTTCCATTTCTGTCAGCACCATGGTTAAAACTACTTGGACCATGACTAGGTGATTCAATTCTATATCCATCAAACCATGGTGTTGGTGGCGAATAGCGAGACAGCATTGGATTTCTGTGTGGCAAAGGAGGGGAGATTTCGGGGCCTGATTGGTGGATGTGTTGTGTACTTGCAGATATAATATCATCTAAAGAAGGAGTATCCTTTCGTGGATGATGGTGCAATAATGTAGAAATCTCAAAAAGAGCCCTTTTGACATTGATTGGCTTACCAGATATCTAAAGAGTATCAATATGTTAGCAAATGACATCAGCAGGGCCAAACACCAATATCTCACATCTAAACTTTCATATTTACATATATGGTGCTTTAAACTTATGCATAAAAAAGTGTATGCACTTTTAAAGAGCTGTAATAGTACTATTTTTGAAGTGATATTAAAGATTTGAGAGCGATGTGTGTATGTAAATATGAAAGTTTAGGTGTCAGACGTGTAGGTATATAAATATTGGAAGCTATGTATGCAGATGCCCCAAACTATAAATAAGCTTCTCATATGGTTCAATCAAAATAGATACTTACCAACCCAAATTGAAGCAAAATACTAAAACTATGATTAAGAGGTCATGTTGTGATGCTATTTAACATTCCACTGAATCAAAATAGAACAAAACATTAGCTCCTTCAACTCCATACATGCAATAACTCCTTGTCCAAGAAGCATATCCAATTCACAAAACCACCGCAATAAAACAGGGTATAGATTTTAAAAGCACACTATGTATTTAAATATGAACGTTTGATAAAACAAGCAGTAAAAACAAATTCCTACGAGAAATAAACACTAGAGAGATGGAATGTAAGGAACTAAAGATCTGGAAAAAAAACTGAGACATATTATGCTTGTTCATCCATTATAAATTATGAGAAGTACATTAAAAAAACATAATATGATATCCCTGTAAAAGAGAAAATAATGAACTATGACTACAACTATAAAATAATTGAGCATATAAGTGAAACCTGGAAAACAAAAATCAACTTTTTACTAGATTACACTCCAAATTACAGGAAGCTATTAGTAAACCATGCAATACATAAAGAGCTTGATNGCAACACTATAAAGCTTGAAGATTTACATCAAAGAAACTAACGAGAGAAGGACCAAAATAATCCCGCGACTATTTATGAGGGGCTATTTTAATCATAAACAACATAAAGTCCAATTTAGCATCTGCACTCTTAAAATATGAGCAAAAATATTCTTGTCATTATAAGTAATAGAATTTCAAATTAAAATTAACGGAAAGTTGTGAAAATGATAGTATTTTAGGAATTTACATCTATGTTGAAATTTCTTTAAAATCCAATTTCCTGCTTACATTGCTTGGGATAATATAATGTATTGGTAATATTCTCATCATCATTTACTTAATTTTCAGACACTCCATGAAGAAATTAACACATAAAATTCATCTGTTGAATTTAAGATTGTCCTGTAAAGCACATCCAAGGATAGTGTAGGAAAGAGAGAGAGAGAGAGACTGATAGGAAGAGAGACAAGATTAGTTTGAATAGTTCATTAGTCTTTTGCTGCAAAATAACCACCTATTTATACACTTGGGGGTGTGAAGGGTACAATTACCAGCTTACAACTATTTGAAGGACTTCATGGAGTATTTTGGTCATAAATAAATAAATGAATGGATAAAAATACAAAATGACATCTGATTTGGTTGTCACATCCTTCAATCATTTAAGGTTGGAGTCATTGGTCGGTTCATCTAATAGTCTTTGATTTGTCGGACTATGGACTTTCGGTCGGTCAAATTGTGAGCCTTCAGTTGATCGAACATAGGGTTTTTTCATCAGGCTGGTTGTTGACCTTTGGTTGGTCATACTGTGGTTCTTCGATCATCTGCAATATAAACCTTCGATCAGTCATGCTATTGACCTTCGGCCGATCAAGCCATGAACATTCAGCCGGCCAAGTTATAGACTTTTGGTCGATCGGCTATCCTGATCCAACGAGTAGTAGCTCTCTTTAGACGACACCCCTCTTGACAAGGTGAGGCTAGGCTATCGGGCAGAGGACACTTTACCGTAATCCGACAAGTAGCTCCACCCCTTCAACAAGAAAGTCGTTAGGGAGATTTGTGTTGGTGCCACATTGGGTGTTGGTAGCTTTGAAGGACCTTGAGATTCTTTCTGAGATAACTCGTGTTGTCCGTTTGAGGAGCTAGGCGGCTCTCCTTCCTTGGTCCTTGTCTTGAGGGGTTATTGTTTAACAGATCTTGTACACTTTCTTAAAGAGGTTTTGTTTAAGAATTGGATTTCATGGTCCAGCTTCATGACTTCTAGTGGGTCATCTTTGACCGCACGTCTTCTGGGCCATACAATTTCTTTGAGATTCGTGCTGACGCATTATTAATGTACATTATCAAATATAGAAATTACTATTAATAAACTTTCTACTGAATATCCAAACATAAAGTCATTCATTAGATTTTGTAAGAACTTTAAGATGTGAATTCCTATTATGTCCTCATGTAACAACATCCATTAATTTCAATTTGTATTATTTTAATGACAACTATTTTGGGTCCTATTTTGAGAGTTTGACTAAATTAGACATTTTATATAATACGAGAATAAAAATGTCCCCCTTAAACTGTCGAACAACAATTTTGGTACTTCTCTCAAAAATAAACATACCAAATAAGGCATACTTTTTGTACATATCCTAGCAGATAATAAAAAAATCACCATATTAAAGTATAATATGTAAATTTGATTGTTGAAGTTATTAGATTTGTTTGTCAAAATACACATTGATAGGATGTCATATTTCGAACATGGGCTAGCACACTTACATAAGTGGACCACAAGACAAAAGACCTTTTCCCCACAAAATCAAGAATAGGGCCATTATTGCTCCATTTATGATTGTAGGTACAACCTGAAAGAAAAAAACACTGAAATTCACATAATTGCAATTTTAGATTGTTTCTTCAAAAAAATGTTGTACAAATATAAAAAGGAATTTCTTGGAATTAAATGGCCCACACAGACCTGTGAATTCGGTAACGGCCTCCCTTTCCAAGGCTTTTGCAACAACAAAAATATGATGGAAGCTGGAACCAAACAGCTGAAAATGAAGAGTATAACAGAATCTCCTTTACGGGAAAGGTGGTGGTATAAAGCATAAACAGACCATATTCTCATGAAGTTTCCTAGAACATGTATTACTTGCAATGGAGTCTGCCTGCAAGAGAAGAATTTGGTGGAACATCATTAGTAGCTAGTGAAAAATATATCAATCAAGGATATTCTAACACAAAAAAAAATGCAAAAAAAGCTATTACAAAACAATGAATGTGAATAATGAAATAATACTTCTGGAAATTCTANTTAACAAAATAAAAAAAAAAAAATGCAAAAAAAGCTATTACAAAACAATGAATGTGAATAATGAAATAATACTTCTGGAAATTCTATTGAGAAAGTAAAGCAGCCTAATGCAAAAATTATGCACACGTTAGCATAGGAAAAACTTGAAAAAGTAAGCTATCTAAAATATAAAATTATTGACTCCTACTGATGAAAAAGAGAATAAAAGAAACTAAGGCGTCATGAGCAGGTGATAAAATGCTTATAATAGAATGTGTTGAAATTTGAATATTACTGTATTTATGGGAGCACATGGAGTAAGGGATTCATGGCTCTCTTGAGTGGTTTTTGAGTGGTTATAACCAAAATCCATATTATTTAGTATTCACTTATTTTCTGGCTTAAATCTGATATGTTGCAATAAAAGAATGAATTTGTTCTCTCCACTAATAAATAATCCTAAACTTATTCTATAATTCAATGGAATAAAGAATTCTTCTAGCATTCTCGTGAATTTCTTTGTCCCCTAGGCATCATGAATATTTCGTTCTACCACTTGATTTAGCACAACTTGTGTCGAAACATCATAACCATCAACCTCTAATCGAGCGATGATCTTGTGCAATTTTCAATCTTTTGATTAGGCTTTCCAGCATGATCCATCAATGAACTGCATCTTTGGCTAGATTGTCAACCTTCAACAACAGTTTACAGTTATCAATCTTCTATATTCATTTAAGACCTTTCTTAATGTTACTCGGGGTGAGTGCAACATTGTACCTTATCTTCTGTATTATCAGATACGACATGCCCAACTAAATTTGGATTGGAATATTTGCCCTTATTATTGAGTTGGAGTTTGATGATTTCTCATCTAAAAAGAGGCTTACAGAGATGACCAGAAGCAACATACTAGTTGGTAACTACCTAGACGGTGGTAATAATTTTAAAAATATAGATTTAAAAAATGTATGAGTGCATTGAGTGGGATGATAGAGGAAAATTAAATCTAAGCTTTTTTATTAATGTCTGCTTGTTCAATCATAGAATTATATTGCTATATTATTAAATACTTTGCATCAGTTGAAGATGAAGAAGCATTCATTAAATACATATCGAAAAGCTATCATGTGAGAGGATTTTGAAAAGGTAGAATTTGGATAAAATATATTTTAAGGGAAATGCCCTAAAAAATCCCAATCCAAATATATTATGACTGAACGAGATATTTTATTGCAGTACTGGACTTATGAGACCATCCTCAAATTAAGGAAAACTTGTAAAGAGTAACATGGAAAGAGAACACCAAACATGTTGAGCTGAAATAGCAACAAAGTGCTCACAAGAAAAGATATTTTACCCTTCTTAATATAAGTTATATGAAAATTATTATATTGATGTTAATTTAGATTAATTATCTATGAGAATTAGGTTCTGAACTTGAATTGAATTGTTTGTAGGCGACTGTCAGCTCTACACTAGCACGCACATATCTAAAGAAGAGAGCTTTTCTAAGCCAATTGTAGAAACTCCTCGTGAGTAACTCTCAGTTAGAATAGTGAGGAATAAGAAGGACACCACACATTTTATGAGTGAGTATGGTAGCCATAGTGAGAAAGAAACGAAAGAGGTCCATGGAAGACAAAAACATATGAGTTGGTGCCCTTATCTAGTAAATTCATACGCCCTTCAATTATTTATTTATTTATTTATTGAAGTTGATTTTTGCAATTAATAGGGAACTAAAGAACAACAAATTTAAGTTAGGCAATATCCACTGAGGTTAAATCAGAAATTAGATGCTCTAAGTGATTATGTCCAGAGTTTTGTACATAAAGATAATTGTGAGACATAAATCAGTGGAGAGAAGGATGATGTGAAGGTCCTTACGACTAATTCATAACGAATCAAGTTGGAGTCAAAGAAGAGTTGTTGAAAGAAAAGAATGATAATACAGATGTTCTCGTAGCCGATTCTATTATTCATATTAAAACTAAAGATAATATGATAAATGAAGTTGGAGATGCCACCTCATCTCTTTAGATTGTATATAAAGATTATGTAAAATTAATAAATTATCAAATGAAGGCTGCAAATAAGTGCTTGAATGAAGATCACATATCCATGTAAGAGGGACATGCCAATGGATCCTTACTCCATTGAACCCTTCTGCTCTTTATCATATGCATTTTTTTAATGATTGGATGGCGAGATTGAAAGACAACTCCAATCAGGCAATGAAGGCACAACGTGGTTTCAACAACTTAATACACCCATAACTAATTTAGAAAGCAAGATAAATATTCTATTAGTCTACAGGTGTCATCATATGTAATTTTTTAAACCATTTGCTCTTTATCATATTTATCTTTTTAATGGTTTGTCTTTTATTGACCTTGGATTAAAAACCTCATCTACGTTGGTTCTTTTTCATTCCAAGGAGCTTAGGAGCAGTGAATATCCTGTATACAACCATTGAACCATGACATCTCTAATGAAGTATTTGCAGAACGAATGCATCGACACCTGCAANGGGCTATTTTAATCATAAACTACATAAAGTCCAATTTAGCATCGGCACTCTTAAAATATGAGCAAAAATATTCATGTCATTATAAGTAATAGAATTTCAAATTAAAATTGACGGAAAGTTGTGAAAATGATAGTATTTTAGGATTTACATCAATCTTGAAATTTTTTAAGAATCCAATTTTCTGCTTACATTGCTTGGGATAATATAATGTATTGGTAATATTCTCACTATCAATTACTTAATTTTCAGACACTCCATGAGGAAATTAACACCTAAAATTCATCTGTTGAATCTAAGATTGTCCTGTAAAGCACATCCAAGGATAGTGTAGAAAAGTGAGTGAGAGAGAGAGAGAGAGAGAGAGAGAGTGATAGGAAGAGAGACAAGATTAGTTTGAATAGTCCATTAGTCTTTTGTTGTAAAATAACCACCTATTTATACACTTGGGGTGTGAAGGGTACAATTACCTGCTAACCCCTATTTGAAGCAAGGACTTCCTGGAGTATTTTGGTCATAAATAAATAAATGAATGGATAAAAATACAAAATGATATCTGATTTGGTTGTCACATCCTTCAATCATTAAAGGCTGGAGTCTTTGGTCGGTTCATCTAATAGTCTTTGATTTGTCGAACTATGGACTTTTGGACGGTTGAATCGTGGGCCTTCAGTTGATCGAACAGAGGATTTTTTCATCAGGCTGGTTGTTGACCTTTGGTCGGTCATACTATGGTTCTTCAATCATCCGCAGTATAAACCTTCAATCAGTCATGCTATTGACCTTCGGTTGGTCAAGCCATGGACATTCAGTCGACCAAGTTATGGACTTTTGGTCGATCGGCTATCCTGATCCAACGAGTAGTTGCTCTCTTTAGACGAAACCCCTGTTGACAAGGTGAGGCTAGGCTATCGGGCAGAGGACACTTTACCGTAATCTGACAGGTAGCTCCACCCCTTCAACAAGAAAGTCGTTAGGGAGATTTGTGTTGGTGCCACATTGGGTGTTGGTAGCTTTGAAGGGCCTTGAGATTCTTTCTGAGATAACTCGTGCTGTCCGTTTGAGGAGCTAGGCGGCTCTCCTTCCTTGGATGGGTATTCCTTGGTCCTTGTCTTGAGGGGTTATTGTTTAACAGATCTTGTACACTTTCTTAAAGAGGTCTTGTTTAAGAATTGAATTTCATGGTCCCGCTTCACGTTGATGTGACATTTGACTTCTAGTGGGTCATCTTTGACCGCACATGTCTTTCGGGCCATACAATTTTTTTGAGATTCGTGCTGACGCATTATGAATGTACATTATCAAATATAGAAATTACTATTAATAAACTTTCTACCGAATATCCAAACATAAAGTCATTTGTTAGATTTTGTAAGAACTTTAAGATGTGAATTCCTATAATGTCCTCATGTAACAACATCCATTAATTTCAGTTTCTATTACTTTTAATGACAACTATTTTGGGTCCTATTTTGAGAGTTTAATGACTAAATTAGACATTTTATATAACACGAGAATAAAAATATCCCCCATAAAGTGTCGAACAACAATTTTGGTACTTCTCTCAAAAATGAACATACAAATAAGGCATATTTTTTGTATATATCCTAGTAGATAATAAAAAATCACCCTATTAAAGTATAATATAAGTAAATTTGATTGTTGAAGTTATTAGATTTGTTTGTCAAAATACACATTGATAGGATGTCATATTTCGAACATGGGTTAGCACACTTACATAAGTGGACCACAAGACAAAAGAGCTTTTCCCCACAAAATCAAGAATAGGGCCATTATTGCTCCATTTATGATTGTAGGTACAATCTGAAAGAAAAAAACACTGAAATTCACATAATTGCAATTTTAGATTGTTTCTTCAAAAAAATGTTGTACAAATATAAAAAGGAATTTCTTGGAATTAAATGGCCCACACAGACCTGTGAATTCGGTAACGGCCTCCCTTTCCAAGGCTTTTGCAACAACAAAAATATGATGGAAGCTGGAACCAAACAGCTGAAAATGAAGAGTATAACAGAATCTCCTTTACGGGAAAGGTGGTGGTATAAAGCATAAACAGACCATATTCTCATGAAGTTTCCTAGAACATGTATTACTTGCAATGGAGTCTGCCTGCAAGAGAAGAATTTGGTGGAACATCATTAGTAGCTAGTGAAAAATATATCAATCAAGGATATTCTAACACAAAAAAAAATGCAAAAAAAGCTATTACAAAACAATGAATGTGAATAATGAAATAATACTTCTGGAAATTCTATTGAGAAAGTAAAGCAGCCTAATGCAAAAATTATGCACACGTTAGCATAGGAAAAACTTGAAAAAGTAAGCTATCTAAAATATAAAATTATTGACTCCTACTGATGAAAAAGAGAATAAAAGAAACTAAGGCGTCATGAGCAGGTGATAAAATACTTATAATACAATGTGTTGAAAGTTGAATATTTCTGTATTTATGGGAGCACATGGAGTAAGGGATTCATGGCTCTCTTTAGTGGTTTTTGAGTGGTTATAACCAAAATCCATATTATTTAGTATTCACTTATTTTCTGGCTTAAATCTGATATGTTGCAATAAAAGAATGAATTTGTTCTCTCCACTAATAAATAATCCTAAACTTATTCTATAATTCAATGGAATAAAGAATTCTTATAGCATTCTCGTGAATTTCTTTGTCCCCTAGGCATCATGAATATTTCGTTCCACCACTTGATTTGGCACAACTTGTGTCGAAACATCATAACCTTCAACCCCTAATCGAGCGATGATCTTGTGCAATCTTCAATCTTTTGATCAGGCTTTCCAGCATGATCCATCGATGAACTGCATCTTTGGCTGAATTGTCAACCTTCAACAATAGTTTACAGTTATCAATCTTCTATATTCATTTAATACCTTTCTTAATGTTACTCGGGGTGAGTGCAACATTGTACCTTATCTTCTGTATTATCAGATGCGACATGCCCAACTAAATTTGGATTGGAATATTTGCCCTTATTATTGAGTTAGAGTTTGATGATTTCTCATCTAAAAAGAGGTTTACAGAGATGACCAGAAGCAACATACTAGTTGGTAACTACCTAGACGGTGGTAATAATTTTAAAAATATAGATCTAAAAAATGTATGAGTGAGTGCATTGAGTCGGATGATAGAAAAAAAAATCTAACTTTTTTATTAATGTCTGCTTGTTCGATCATGAGAATTATATTGCTATATTATTAAATACTTTGCATCAGTTGAAGATGAAGAAGCATTCATTAAATACATATCGAAAAGCTACCATGTGAGAGGATTTTGAAAAGGTAGAATTTGGATAAAATATACTTTAAGGGAAATGACCTAAAAAATCCCAATCCCAATCCCAATATATTATGACTGAACAAGATATTTTATTGCAGTACTGGACTTATGAGACCATCCTCAAATTAAGGAAAACTTGTAAAGAGTAACATGGAAAGAGAACACCAAACATGTTGAGCTGAAATAGCAACAAAGTGCTCACAAGAAAAGATATTTTACCCTTCTTAATATAAGTTATATGAAAATTATTATATTGATGTTAATTTAGGTTAATTATCTATGAGAATTAGCTTCTGAACTTGAATTGAATTGTTTGTAGGCGACTGTCAGCTCTACACTAGCGCACACATATCTAAAGAAGAGAGCTTTTCTAAGTCAATTGTAGAAACTCCTCGTGAGTCACTCTCAGTTAGAATAGTGAGGAATAAGGACACCACACATTTTATGAGTGAGTATGGCAGCCATAGTGAGAAAGAAACGAAGGAGGTCCATGGAAGACAAAAAACAGATGAGTCGACGCCCTTTTCTAGTAAATCCATACGCCCTTCAATTATTTATTTATNCCCTTATCTAGTAAATCCATACGCCCTTCAATTATTTATTTATTTATTGAAGTTGGTTTTTCAATTAATAGGGAACTAAAAAGCAAACAATTTAAGTTAGGCAATATCCACTGAGGTTGGATCAGAAATTAGATGCTCTAAGTGATTATGTCCAGAGTTTTGTACATAAAGAGAATTGTGAGACATAAATCAGTGGAGAGAAGGATGATGTGAAGGTCCTTGCTACTAATTCATAACGAATCAAGTTGGAGTCAAAGAAGAGTTGTTGAAAGAGAAGAATGATAATACAGATGTTCTCGTCACCGATTCTATCATTCATATTAAAACTAAAGATGATATGATAAATGAAGTTGGAGATGCCAACTCATCACTTTAGATTGTATATAAAGATTATGTAAAATTAATAAATTATCAAATGAAGACTGCAAATAAGTGTTTGAATGAAGATCACATATCCATCAAGTAAGAGGGACATGCCAATGGATCCTTACTCCATTGAACCCTTCTGCACTTTATCATATGCGTTTTTTTAATGATAGGATGGCAAGATTGAAAGACAACTCCAATCAGAATGAAGGCACAACGTGGTTTCAACAACTTAATACACCCATAACTAATTTAGAAAGCAAGATAAATATTCTATTAGTCTACAGGTGTCATCATATGTAATTTTTTAACCCATTTCCTCTTTATCATATCTATCTTTTTAATGGTTTGTCTTTTATTGACCTTGGATTGGAAACCTCGTCTACATTGGTTCTTTTTCATTCCAAGGAGCTTAGGAGCAGTGAATTTCCTGTATACAACCATTGAACCATGACATCTCTAATGAAGTATTTGCATAACGAATGCATCGATACCTGCAATGTCTGAGCTAGAATACAATAGGTGTCAAAGTCATCTAATTTCATGGTTTTCATAGGCAATGAGATATGAGATATTATTGAATGAATTTATTTATGTTCATTAGATAATAATCTAATATAAGAGATCTGCATTAGTCGAAGGCCTCTATAACTTCTCTTCTTCTCAAATAATGTACATCAACATAGATTTATGCCACCTGAAAAAATCCTTCAACTTTTAATTAGAGATCACTAGTATGTAGTAGTTTATCTATGATAATGATTCTTGATTTACAAATATTTATGTAGTATTATATTTGTTCCCTTATTTTATGATGTAATTATCTATATGTTGTAATAAAGGTTGAAGTTGCAATGAGCAACCCAAGGAAAAGCTATAATTAAAAAGTTATTACTCAAGCATGTAGACTAATAGAATATTTATCTTCCTTTCTAAATAAATTATGGGTGTACTAAGTTGTTGAAACCACGCTATGCCTTCATTGCCTGATTAGAATTGTCTTCCAGTCTAGCCATCGAAGCAGTAAAAAAATAACATTTAGATTGCTGCCACCTCCTATTTACAGCAGAAAACTGTCGTTCTCATGCTTCTAGTTCTCTGCCCAGTAGCCATTCACCCCGAATTTCAGCCGCCACCAATCCTCCCACTCCCATTACCAATCCTACAACCTCCCTAACACCCATTTCTATTCTCTCACATCTTCTAGGAGCCTATAACAAAATCAGGTATGCTCTCTCACGATGCACAAAATTTTACAATGTAAGTTACAGATAATGGAATTAACTTGAAGTTAGGGGTATTTATAGTAGATTTTACAAATAATTTTGAACAAGAGATCCTCAGTTATGACTCCATTAAAGAATTTTCGAAGTTCAGCTACTTAAATTTCTTCTCGATATGAAAGGCCAGCAATAATAATAATAATAATAATAAAAGTAAAAAAAACAAACTATAAAAGATCTTTGCTCACTAACTTGGCTATAAAGTGAGGGTAAAATTAATAAACTGATATTCGGTAAAAAGCAGTCCAGAAGATAGAACCCAGCAAAGTTATTTGCATTCAAGTAAACATATTAATAGTATTAACAGTAAACAAATTAAAAGCATTTATGAATGATAACAAATTAGTTAACAGAACATGGAAGTATTACACTTTAAAACTAGTGAATCCCAATCCATAAAAAGTAATTCCGCTCAACCATTATTTTTGAATTAGAAAAACACCAATTTCCGTCTATCTCGCCCTTCTTTAAGCATTTACATGCCCTCAAACTTGCTCCATGTGTACATCTAGGGTTTTAAAGAAGCTATAAACTATCATGGTTATAAACAGAAGCCTGAATCTTATGGCACGTAACTTTTTAGTCTGAAAGTCCGAACAAGGGAAATGCACCAACCAAGTGCGACAAATACAATCATAAAATATATAAAATTCAACAACCTGCGCCTAACGCCCACAAAATTCTTCAGCTAACCCATGCATCTAAGCTCCCAAAATGATTGAATGTTCAAAAATGAATGAAAGCTCAAAAATCATTATGAATTTCTGGTTGGAAAATCTCCATTGCAGCATTTCATAGGGTAAATACTGTAAGGAATCGGGATAAAAAATGAAATCGAAGATTTACCTAATGGGATGAGAACGAGCAAATCGTGAATCAGAAGCGGGTTCTTTTGGGGACGTCATCTTCCTCTGCTGTGCTCCGTCTCCCTCTCGCCCTAGATTAAGATCATGCCTTCTGGCACGGGACCGGAGTTCGCCCTCTGCTGTGCTCCGTCTCCCTCTCGCCTCTAGTCTAAGACTTTTTAGAAGTTAATTAAATTTTGGAAGATTTATATAAATACCACTCAATTCTTATGTATTTACTTACTAAGATCTATAATTTACTTTTTTATATAAATAGCATTTTACCTTTTTATTTTTTTTAAGAATAGGCAGGACTTGAGGTCCCCAACCCATCCTATTGGCTCAACCCCGCTAGGTTTGGTGGTGACCCGGTGTGCAAGTAATTCAAGTACCACTTGACTTAAGATGACACTGCGTCATTAGGAGATTCAAACTCGTGACCTGAGGGGAATTACGACTTTCAGAGAAGCTTCTCTATCAATAGGCTACGGAATGCACACTACAAATAACATTTTACTTATGCATGAAAAATGTGTATTTTATAAATGTTCGTGAAATCGTGCCATAGATGATCAATTGTCATTTTTTCAAACTGATGGATGAAAATGAACAATCATTATAAGATATTTGTGCTTGTTACATGCTCGCCATGAGATGATTATGAAGAAGTCTGAAGCGATTTAGTCTCATATCAAGATATTTTTAGGAGTTTTTATTGTAGTTCAACTCTTTCTTTTATATGTTTAATGTATCTTATATCATATCGTTAGAGTGTCGAGGCTATGCAATTTTAAAGCGGTTATGAATTAATCTTACATTCTTCATTTACTTGTAATTTGACAAATTGTTTAGTTCAATGTGACAGTGGTCTTTCAAAATTACGGATTTACGCCCTCAGCGTTAGATTTTGAGGGATTATTTTGGTAAATTACAAATCACTGAATAAAATACGATTGGTTGGCCAGTCCGTTCGACACAAGGTATGTAGCTCGTTCGCCGGTGTTTATCTTTTGTCTTAGATTCCCTCATTTCCCAACTTCAACTTCACAATTTCTTTAGCCAGAACTCAACAAATATGAATTGTAATCTTTAGTATCAACATCATAATCAAAGTTCAGTTATTAGAAATGTAAGTACATAAGAATTGTGTGATGTATATGTATGTCAAACGTCAATCAACAGCTTCTCTAACACCCTCTAAAGCAATCAATCAATAGAAGATTTTACATCAAAGAGATTTCAAGTGAGGTAATTGGTCTCATAACACAACAACACATGAATATCACCACAATAATACATGAATAATGTTGAATAATATGGAATGAATATTCTCCTACACTAAAACGATTCTTTTTATTTTTCTGTCACATCCACGTGTCCGAATATGAGTGTACTCCGAACGTAGCTCTACGTCAAGAGTCACGATGTAATATTTTTCCATTTAAATGTGTCGTCATAGAATATACAATACTTCATTGAATTTGTTGTGGGGTATTTACATGCAAAGCACATAATTTTAATGTATTCACATTTATAATCTCTAAACCTACATATTTATATTTATAAAACTCAATACTTTAATATTACATTAAAAAAATAATAATATTATTAAATTTTAAAAGTGCCTTT
The DNA here is from genome assembly GCA_002079205.1 of Phalaenopsis hybrid cultivar. Taxonomy (NCBI): domain Eukaryota; kingdom Viridiplantae; phylum Streptophyta; class Magnoliopsida; order Asparagales; family Orchidaceae; genus Phalaenopsis; species Phalaenopsis hybrid cultivar. Next base: position 190,704 of record JXCR01142301.1, read on the forward strand.
TCATGCATAGATTTATGAAACCAAAGTTAGGAATCTTACCACCCTACCATACAAGAATATAAAAAAAGAGCATTTACATACATACCCAAGGCACAATTCTTATATATTTACATATATATATATATATAGCACCTAAAATGTCATATTAATATATTCCAAAACTTTACACATGTTTGATGAATAATAGTCATATTTTAAAAAGTGCCTTTTCATGCATAGATTTTCAAGAGTAGCATTTACATATTCAACCCCAAAACTTCACACATTCACTTGATATTTTTGATGTGATATAAAAGATTTGGTCGGTATAAATATAAAAAAACAAAATGCATGTGTTAAATATGAAAATACATAGAAATTGAGTGTTATATATATAAATGCATAATTTATTTTATCATCTTAAAATAGATTTAATCATGATACTCTAATATAGTGTATAACAAAAATATGAGAAAATGGAATCTCTCAGATGGATGACAACCATCCCAGACAAAACCACTGACATGACAACTTAGCACGGACAACCAACTCAGCCTGGACGAACTATATAGCTTGAACGACCTAGCCAAGACGACCAGCCTTACTTGGACGAAAGACATACTCTAAACAACCAAGCCTGAACGACCGACACAACTTAGACAACCTACCCGGCATGGATGACCTGACTCAGTTCAACCGACCGAGCTGACCACACTGACCAGAAGCCAATTAAGATTAACTAATCAAGCAAGAAATTAAAACAATCAGACTACAAACTGATACATATAAAATATCATAAATAGCTCATTACAAATCATTCCTTTAAAATTAGAGGAAAAATATGTGAAATCATCATTATATATTTTCTATTCTATAAGTATGAAAATCATTTTATAAGTAAGACATCATTGAACAATATTTATTAGAATTCTAATCCACTTCAGCTTTGACCTTCCCCTACACCGAACCAGAAGGGGCAAGCCGGAAGTCCAAGTCAACCCGACCAGCCGCATCCGACCCA
>JXCR01142301.1:192358-204394 GCA_002079205.1 Phalaenopsis hybrid cultivar
CTGCGGTGGTGGTGGCGGTGGAGGAGGAGGAGGATGGGTCTTGGTTGGTTAAATTGAAGCCGAAGAGTCTTAGATTGGTGGAGGGCATTTGTGTCATTTGAGGTGGAGAGAGAGAGAAGAGTGTGTGGGGTTAGAGAGGGTGGGAAGGGATATTTATATGTAAAGGGAATGAGAAATTTGGGAGTTGGAAGGGGTCAAATTGGGGGTCCAATGTTTTTCGAGTTGTTTTTCGAGTTAATTTTGAGCTGTTCACAACTTGGCTTCAAATCGGATCGTTAACAACATATAACTATGAATTTAGCGACTTTAGCTTTTAGATCGTTAATCGCTCGAAAATTGATTTGAGTTTTGACTCAGATAGACATTAGATAGAAATAAACAAGCTGAGCCCTAACTGGCTCGAAAACAGATCGTCGATAGCCCGAGGTTTAAGGGAGAAATATTAGGTCAGGCCGTGGAGGTATATCAAATTCTTAATATCAGACAAAAATATATCACTATCATATATACTTTAAATGCACCTGTTCATGCACTGATTAATTTATAACACCAAACTAAGTGCTACAAATGTTAATATGAAATTCAGAGTGTTAGATATGTAAATATGTAAGACTTGAGTGGCATGTATGTAAATATCCCTTTTAAAAAAGTTAAATACACCTGTTCAAAACTCTACTGTGGCACTAAACAACACTAATCCTAACAAAAAATCATTGTTTGAACTTAATTACATTTATTATATTATAAGATGATTTACATATATACCACTCGTTTTCCACGTATTTACAAATATAACACCAAAATGTTTTGTGGTAGAAGAGAGTTGAGGGGCAGAAATATAAAAAGTAAAATTTAGATGTTAGATATGTAAATACACAGGAATTAATGAGGTGGTAAGTATATAAATAACATAATTATTATAGAAAACTGAATAGAACTTAAATTATATGGTATAAGTAAAAGTATTTAGAAAATTTTATGATATTTTGAATTAAATATTATAAATTATTTATATTTATAATATTTATTATACTGTCAAATTGTTTTTTTTTAAATAAATTAAGAAGCAATTAGGGCTACAAACGAACTGGGACAAGTTGAGCAGGGTTGTGTTCAAGTTTGGGTTTGTTTATAAAATATGAGATTGAGTCGAGCTCAAGCTCATGTCGAGTTTTTAAGGCCGTGTTCAAGCTTGGGCTTGTTTATAAAATTTGAACTCGAGATCTAATCGAGCTTTGCGTTTATGTTCAAGCTTAGCTCCTGTTTGAGTTTTGTTCTTGTTCTTTTCATATGTTGATAATCAAGTCATTATCAGCATACTAATGAGTAAATTATCCAGCTATGTAATAACCCAAGGATTGAAGTGTCCAATTTCTAACGACTTGAAGATGTCGGTTTATGATATGCCATGCATCATTGATGGGTTAAACCGTCCGTTAATCCTCACAGACAGTCGAAAAAGCAACATAGTATAAGCCTATGATTTAATCCTCAGGAACACCGTATTTAATTCTCTTTGTTATTTTAAAGAATTAATAATTCAAAAAGCTGCGGTGGCTAATACAATTTTAATTTTATTTTTTTTAAAAGTCAGACCGCAGCTGCAGCTAGAAAGCTGTCACCGCACCTATCCAGTACCCGTGGGAAAACACAATATTCAGTTGCAACTTTTTGAAAAAGCTACCAAAACACAGTTTACCCAAACAAACAAAACTGCAGTGCGGTGCCGCACCGCCTACACTGCCTACCCAAACGGAGCCTAAGTTGATACATAAAGCTACTTTTGCATGGAAGTGGCTCCCATTGTCATATAGTTCTCGCCATGCAAAAGCACAGCTTAACAACTTAATTAATAACTCCATACAGTTATTATGCGAAATTAATAGCATCGCTAATCTGATTATTATTATTATGATTATTCTTTTCTTAATTTGAACGAGCAATTCGTTGCCAAATTCAAACAATTTTAAACTATTTTGACAAATTAGATGCAATTCTGAGCCCTTTTGACTTGGTCTTGCCATTTATATTTTGAAACCAATAAGTACTATTAGGCATTAGTTATGGAGTACTTCATACTACACTTTAGACTACTTCACAATATGACTTTTTCTTTATAAGAAAAAAAAAATTATGAAAATTTACACATATACCACATGTAATTACATATTTGACGTGTGTGTGTGTTTGCGCGCATGCATACATGCATATAAAATGAATCTTCTATACATGCATCATCGAGAACTGCATGCCCATACACAGTCTACTCTGTCACTCGGCACTAAATGTTCACCAAGGAAAACACGAGTGTGGTGAGAAGTGAAGATCTAGAAATTGGAAACTGTAAAAAGATGTTTTGCGTTAATTATAGGCTTTTCATACCAGTCATACTCAGACAACTTTTTTTAGAATCAAGTTATAAGACCTACTTTGACTTTAGTAAAGTAAACAACAACTGTTAGGTATGTATCATATACCATAAATGAGACAGATGTTGGAGCAGAGCGGACCCCACGAGCAAAGTGGAGCGGAAGGATCTGTCCAATCAGGGGAGTTTCATTATGTGGGTTGGCGGTGCGAGGGCAACACTCCGCGGTCTAGTACAGAGGTGATTTAAGTAATTACATATTATACTATAAGATTATATATATGTTATGTTTGGTGAATCTCAGAGACTCAGAGACTCACCTAGGGTTACAAACATCTCTTTAATATAAGAAACTTCAAATTCTGGTATTATGAGCCATACCTAACACCAACCTATCCTATCGTATTGATCTCATGCACAGATAAGGTGCCGTGTATATAAAAATTGAAGTATGGGGATTCGATATGTAAATAATAGGAATTGAGTGGTATTTATGTAAATCTTTGTATGTTTTTATGTAAGATAACGACATGATATATATGAAGCATGACAAAAATGTGTTAAACAAAAGTTTTCATATCTTCATAAATTTATAATATGCATATAAAATTATAATGTAATTAAAATATTATTATTTTACTTCTAGTTTTAGGACAGTTGCTATATATTAAATAATCAAATAGAAATATTTATGAGGATTGGTTTGGCCTGGTCCCATGAAGAACTTTTCACAGCTCTTCAGTTCTCTTCTGTAGACATTACAGAATTCTTACAGCATATGTCAAATACTTATTTTATTAACAAATCTACCACCCTTTTACATTCATTTTTCAATTTGTCACTCAAATATCAAAATTCATGATAAAACTCGACTCATTGTTTTTCGTTCTTATCAAGTTTTATATGGTTTGATCGTGGCATGCGTAAATGCATCGATTTGGTCGTACAAGGAAAAAGATCTGGGTGGTTAATTTGTAAACTTCAACGTTTCTAATGGTCTGTATGTAATTATCACATTATTTTATGTATTTCAAATGAATTGAACTTGATTCAGCAGTTAGAATCATCTCTTTTTTAAAACTTGGTATCAAAAAGCTCCTAAATTTCGTTCTTAATTGCGCTGATTTAATCTTTTGCTAGAGAGACTATACATCATGAATACTAAAGCCCGTCTGGGGCGACGGGGGAAGTGCGGCGTGGAACGATCATTTAATAATCGTGAAACTCACTGTTAAGTGAAGTGTATATCTTATTGTTTTTATACTGTTTTGAGGTATAGGGCTGTCAAAAAAGCTCGTTGTTCGCGAATAGTTCGTGTTCGGTTCGTCAATGAGTTCGTGTTCGATNAGAGAGAGAAAGAGAGAGAGAGAGAAGGGGGGGGGAGGATTTAAATAAGATTGATTCGAGTTTTTAGCTGCGAGCTAAAATTTTGGATCGAATATTTTTCGAGTCAGTTTTGAACTGATCTTAACTTGGCTTCAAATCAGATCGTTAACAACATATAGCTATAAATTTAGCGACTTTAGCTCGAAGATTGTTAATCGCTCGAAGATTAATTTGAGTTTTGACTCAGATAGACATTAGATATAAATAAACAAGCTGAGCTACAAGCATACATTTTGGATTGATTTTTTTTTTTCGAGCCGATTTTAAGTTGACCCTAGCTCGCTCGAAAACAGATCTTTGATAGCCCTAGGTTTTAAGGGAGAAATATTAGGTCAGGCTGTGGAGTTATATCAAATTTATTTTTTATTTTTGGCCTTTCCACAAATTTTTTTTGTATTTACATATCTAAACCACCAAATTTTAATATTTACATGACACTCAAATTCTTAATATCAGACCAAAAATATCACTATCATATATACTTTAAATGCACACGTTCATGCACAGATTAATTTAGAACACCGAATTAAGGGTCCGTTTGGGGTAGCTTATTTGGTGCGATGACGTTTTGAAAACGCACTTGGCCTGTTTGGGTAAACTGTATTTTGACAGCTTATGCGTTCAGACCGCACCTAGATAGGTGCGGTGACAGTTTTCCAGCAGCGGTCTGACTTTTTAAAAAAAAATAAAAATTTGCGATAGTCACTGCATCTAGCTTATCAGCAGATTATTTTTAATCAGCTTATCAATAAATTGTTCAATAAGCTACAGCCGCCCCAAACATACCCTAAGTGCTACAAATGTTAATATGAAATTCAAAGTGTTAGATATGTAAATATATAAGACTTGAGTGGCATGTATGTAAATATCCCTTTTAAAAAAAGTTAAATACACCTGGTCAAACTCTACTGTGGCACTAAACAACATTAATCCTAAAAAAAAATTATTGTTTGAACTTATATGACATTTATTATATTATAATATGATTTACATATATACCACTCATTTTCCAGGTATTTACAAATATGACACCAAAATGTAATTTTTACATACATGCTATCATACATGTGCATGAAATGATGTATTTCACTTTATTGTTAATAATGGTGATATTGTTATGTGGTATAAGAGAATTGAGGGGCAGAAATATAAAAAAGATAAAATTTAGATGTTAGATATGTAAATACATATGAATTAATGAGGTGGTAAGTATATAAATAACATAATTATGATAGAAAACTGTATATAATTAAAAGTATTTAGAAAATTTATAATATTTATTATACTGTCAAATTGTTTTTTTAAAATAAATTAAGAAGCAATTAGGGCTACTAAAGAACTGGGACAAGTTGAGCAGGGTTGTGTTCTATTTTGGGCTTGTTTATAAAATATGAGCTTGAGTCGAGCTCAAGCTCATGTCGAGCTTTTAAGGCCGTGTTCAAGCTTGAGCTTGTTTATAAAATTTGAACTCGAGATCTAATCGGGCTTTGCGTCTATGTTCAAGCTTAGTTCATGTTTGAGTTCTGTTCTTGTTCATTTCATACGGTGATGATCAAGTCATTATCAGCATACTATGTAATAACCCAAGAATTGAAGTGTCCAATTTCTAACGACTTGAAGCTGTCGGTTTATGATATGCCATGCATCATTGATGGGTTAAACCGTCGGTTAATCCTTACAGACAGTCGAAAAAGCAACATAGTATAAACCTATGACTTAATCCTTAGGAACACCGTATTTAATTCTCTTTGTTATTTTGAAGAATTAATAATTCAAAAAGCTGCGGTGGCTAATACAATTTTAAATTTTTTTAAAAAAAAGTCAGACCACAGCTGTAGCTAGAAAGCTGTCACCGCACCTATCCAGGATCCATGAGAAAACACAATTTTCAGTTGCACTTTTTGAAAATGCTACCAAAACACAGTTTATCCAAACAAACAAAACCGCAGTGCGGTGCCGCACCGCCTACCCGAACGGAGTCTAAATTGATACATAAAGCTACTTTTGCATGGAAGTGATTCCCATTGTCATATAGTTCTCGCCATGCAAAAGCACAGCTTAGCAACTTAATTAATAACTCCAAATCATTATTATGCGAAATTAATAGCATCGCTAATCTGATTATTACTATTATTATTATTTTCTTAATTTGAACGAGCAATTCGTTGCCAAATTCAAACAATTTTAAACTATTTTGACAAATTAGATGCAATTCTGATCCCTTTTGACTTGGTGTTGCCATTTATATTTTGAAACCAATAAATACTATTAGACATTAGTTATAGAGTACTTGATACTACACTTTAGACTACTTCGCAATATGACTTTTTCTTTATAAGAAAAAAATTATGAAAATTTACACATATACCACATGTAATTACATATTTGACGTGGTGTGTGTGTGTGTGTGTGTGCATGCATGCATATAAAATGAATCTTCTATACATGCATCATTAAGAACTGCATTCCCATACACAGTTTACTCTGTCAGTCGGCACTAAATGTTCACCAAGGAAAACACGAGTGTGGTGAGAAGAGAAGATCTAGAAATTGGAAACTGTAAAAAGATGTTTTGCGTTAATTATAGACTTTTCATACCAGTCATACTCAGTCATCTTTCTTTTAGAATCAAGTTATAAGACCTACTTTGACTCTCTAGTAAAGTAAACAACAAGCTTTATGTATGACTCATATATCATAAATGAGACAGACGCTAGGGCAGAGCGGAGCCAGCGAGCAAAGTGGAGCGAAAGAATCAGTCCAATCGGGGGAGTTTCATTATGTGGGTTGGCGGTGCGGGGGCAACACCCCGCGGTCTAGTACATGAGTAATTTAAGTAATTAAATATTGTACTATAGGGTTATGTATATGTCATGTTTGTAACCCTACCTAGGGTTAAAAACATCTCTTTATTCTAAGAAACTCCAAATTTTGGTATTATGAGCCATACCTAACAACAACCCATCCTCTCGTATTGATCTCATGCACAGATAAGGTGACGTGCATATAAAAATTGAAGTATAGAGGTTAGATATGTAAATAATAGGAATTAAGTGGTATTTATGTACATCTTTCTATGTTTTTATGTAAGATAAAGACATGATATATAAGAAGCATGACAAAAATGCGTTAAACAAAAGTTTTCATATCTTCATAAATTTATAATTTGCATATAAAATTATAATGTAATTAAAATATTATTTTACTTCTAGTTTTAGGACAGTTGATATATATTAAATAATCACATAGAAATATTTATGAGGATTGATTGGTTTGGCCTGGTCCAATGAAGAACTTTTCACAGCTCTTTAGTTCTCTTCCGTGGACATTACAGAAGTCCTACAGCATATGCCAAATACTTATTTCATTAACAAATCTACCACCCTTTTATATTCATTTTTCAATTTGTCACTCAAATATCAAAATTCATGATAAAACTCGACCCCTTTTTTTCATTTTTATCAAATTTTATGTGGTTTGATCGTGGCATGCGTAAATGCATCGATTTGGTAGTACAAGAAAAAAGATCTGGGTGGTTAATTTGTAAATTTCAATGTTTCTAATGGTCTGTATGTACTTATCACATTATTTTATATTTTTCAAATGTATTGAACTTGATTCAGCAATTAGAATCATCTGGTTTTATTAAACTTGGTATCGAACAGCTCCTAAATTTCGTTCCTAATTGCGCTGATTTAATCTTTTGCTAGAGATACTATACATTATGAATACTAAGACCCGTCTGGGGCGACGACGGAAGTGTGGCATGAAATGGTCATTTAATAATCATGAAACTCACTGTTAAGTGAAGTGCATATCTTATTTTTTATACTGTTTTGGATTAGATTTTTGCTTCTCGAGTATCAATATATTGGCACGACAATTCCTTTGCAAACAACATTACTGCATTGTGACAGAATAGTCATTTATTCATAAACAGCTATAAAACAATTATTTTACAACATCACAAAACAAACAACCAGCTATAAATATATATATTGAAAACAAAATACATCTTTTCATGCATATATTCTTAACATCAATGTTTTGTAACTATAAACACCAAACTTTAGGCATTAGATATTTCAAACATATTATCATTTATAAAAGTGGCACTCATGTAATTTTTTAATACTGAACTGATGTATTTATGAGTACGAAGATCAAATCATTGAGAATTTTATAAAAATAAAAAATTATGGGATGGGGTTTATCATGAATTTTAATATTCAAGTACGAATTTGCAAATTAGATGAAAGAGGTGGGTTAGATTTATAAATAGTAATGTTTCAAGTGGTATATATGCTATATGTGTGGCTAATTGATTAGCCCCTCAAGTAAATTTATTACTCTTTCCAGGAACACAACAGCTACAATATCTTCATATTCAAACTTCTGTGTTAAATTTTCAAAATTTTGCTTGCTCAGACAAAAATTATAACCAAATGAATGATTTGATTGAATTTATCTTACCTCTACATAGATGAGTTCCTTGTAAAGATTTAGCCTAATATGGCTATTATACCAATTTGCTTCAGGAATACCATAACAACATAATACTACAAAAAACTCGAGGAATTATTAAAACACAACTTTATTAATAAAACAGCTTACAAACTGTAGGGGAAGAGTTCCTCCAAGCACCCTTATAACTTATTAAACCAAAAAAAACTAAACCTTCTAAACTTGCACATCAATTACATTATAATATTCCTTCATATAGACTTCATTCAAACCAACAAACTCCAAACTTCTTCAATTGAATACAATAACATATACAACAACAAGTCTTTATTCCATTAAGTGGGGTCAGCTACTTGAATCATTTTCTCCATTGCATCCTAATGAGTGTCATATTTTCATTTAATTCTAATGCATTCAGGTTTTACGTCTACCTTTGTCTTTTTTAACATAAGTTGAATTTAAAAAATCTACATCTACTCCTAACCAAATCATCTTATGGTCAATGTTTATTCATTTCACATTTTATCTCAAAGTGTCAAGCCACTCAACCACCTAAGCATTCTCATGTCAACAACACAAATTATGTTTTATACTTCTGTTTAAAGGCCAACATTTTGTGCCATAAAGCATTACAAGTCTCACCACCATCTTATAGAATTTTCCTTTTGGTCTAAGAAGTACTTTTCTATGACACAATAGACCCCATGAATTCCTCCACTTCAACCAACCAACTTGAATTCTACTTAATAATATCCCCACCTACCATCACATTGAGCAATAGACTTGAGATATCTAAAATGTTCACACCTTTTAATGATTTGAATACAATAACAAATAAGATCACAAAAAAATAAAGTCACAGGTATCGACAATAATAGATGGTGGGTGATGCTTTTGAGCTAGCTATTTACTTTAGATATGCTTATGATGCACATATATTCATTTCTGATTGTCTTTCTTGATAATGTTGGATAATGGTGGGAACCACATCTAACTTTTATCGGCCGGATTGATATATTTTTTTTGAATGAGTGTCATATGTAGATTGTCCCAATTTTCAAGTACATTAACATTAGCCATTGATATTTTGCCATCTTCATGCATGTGATCTTCAAATAATTCGAGAAGCTGGTTCTGTAATCTTTCTTTGATTTTTTCAATGGGTTTATTTGAATTTTTTTTTCTCAAATGTTGATATGGATTTCTAAACAAAAAAAAAAACTTCTTTAGCATTGATATTTCAGCAAGCTAGATTTATTAATTTGGACTACTTCATTAATGAAAATAATTTTTCTTTCAATTCTGATGGATTTCCACCATTTCACTGCAAAGTTTCTATATAAACATTTATAATTTAAAGATTTATTTTGAATTTTAAGACTCTACGAAATTCATAGAATTTGATATTAAATAAATAAGTATAAATCAGATTGACCATCTATTAAAATATATATTGAAATCTTTGAAATATAAGGAGAAGTTTTGACCTAATGAGAATGTGTAGCTTTAATTGGAAGTTGTAGGATTTAAGTCGTTGCTCCACAGTTATTCCACGATTAATAAAACCAATGGAGAATGTTCATGATAAACGTTCATATATATTTTCTTTTGTGATTAATAACAAAAAACTTTGTGAATGACTTCAATATAAGTCCAATAAATAAATAAATAATAGTTTGTTTAAATTGAGATTCTGGATTTTTATATTCGATGGTTTTAATCTGATGTGGAGTAAACCACAATTCTTTATTATTAATTATCTTATAAATCATGGTTTCACTGTAAGCAATAAATTTATTGCCTTCATTATAACTATATTAAATTTCAATACATTTAACAGAGATGATGATAGCTTCATACATATTTCAATTGAAAAAGTATCCCTAAGTGAATGAATTAATACCATGATATCTTTCAAGAATTATCAAAGGCGAGGTAAGATTGTAATCATCACCATTAAGATTTAGAATATGAGAGTGTGCTTTTAGCGTAAATGAGATATTCATATGCACATTTTAATATTTTAGAATAAGATTTAAGAGATGATTTTGGTTATGTAGAGAGGCAATTGAGAGAGAGTTTCTTGATTGCCTTTCTTGATAATGTTAGATCGCAGGGGCCACAATTAACTTTTATCGGTTGAATTGATATTCCTAAGTTTGTTGATTGCCTTTCTTGATAAGGCTGGATCGTGGTAGGGGCCACACCAAACTTTTGTTAAGAGGGTGTTTGTTGATCACCATAAAGATATTTGTTGATCCACAAACTCCCTTTCAAATGTCTTTCTCTACCAAACAAAAATCAACTCTTAAATCTTATTCTAAAATATTGGAATTTGCATCTACATCTCCCATTTATACTATAATAGTTATCTGTCATATTCTAGATCTTAATGATTATGATTACCATCTTACCTCACTTTGGGCAATTCTTAAAAGATATTTTGATACTAATCTATTTCCTCAAGAATACTTTTTTTGATTAAAATATGTATGAAGCTATCATTTTTTCTTTCAAATGTGTTTAAATTCAAAAAAATTAAAATGAATAGAACAAATCTAGTACTTATAATGAAACAACAATCCATGAGACAATAATTAATCATAAAGAATGAGAGTTTACTCCACATGAGATGAAAACCATCAAATATAAAAAATTCATAATTCCAATTTAAACAAACAATTTCCTTTAATTGTTAGACTTATACTGAAACTCTGCACAAAGTTTTTTCTTGTTATTAATCCTAGAAGAAAACATTCCTAGACGTTTGTAATGATGTTAGAAATCTAATCTAATGATATTCATCATTAATTTTACCAATGATGTGATACTTATGGAGCAACAACTCAAATTCCATGACTAATCAAAACTATATATTCTCATTGGATCGAATATTATCCTTACATATTAATGATTCCAACACATATTTTAATATATGATCAATCTAACTTGTCTTTCTTTAGTTAATATCAAATTCCATAGGTTTGGTCCTCAAATCTTGAAATCCAAAACTATTCTTTAGATCATAAATGTTTATATAGAAATTATGCATTAAAATGATGGAAAACCACCAGGATCGAAGAAAAAAATTCCTTTCATTAATAAAGTAATTCAAGTTAATAAATATAGCTTGTCGAAAAATCAAGCTGAAGAACTTTCATTTAAAAATTTTCGTCTGCATTTGAGAAGATTATTTCCAAATGAATCCACCGAAAAAATAAAAAAAAAATATTACAAAATCAATTTGCCGAAATATTTAATGAAGAAGAATACATGCATGAAAATGACAAGACATCCATGACTAATGACGATGTACCTGAAAATTCGGAGAATCTATAGATGACACTCACTCAGAAAAAGAATAACAATCCGACCGACAAAAATTAATTGTGACCCTCACCACGATCCAATATTATCAAGAAAGACAATTAAAAGAGAATATCTGTGAATAAAAAACACATCTAAAATAAATAGTTAGCTCCAAAATATCATCAATCATCTATTATTATTGACACCCGTGACTTTACTTTTTAGTAATCTTATATGTTATTGTATTCAATTGAAGAAGTTTGGAGGTTATTGGTTCCAATGAAGCCTATACAAACAAATATAATAATATAACCGACGTGCAAGTTTAGAAGGTCTAGTTTTCTGGTCTAGTAAATTAGAAGTGTGCTTGACGAAACTCATCTCTCACAGTCTGTAAGATGTTTTTATTAATAACACTGTTTTAATAATTCCTAGAAGCTTTTATAGTATTCTGTTGTTATAGTATATATATATATATATATATATATATATATATATATATATATATA
>JXCR01142301.1:204882-218727 GCA_002079205.1 Phalaenopsis hybrid cultivar
TATCAAACTTTAGATGGTGTGGTATGCATGCAAATTCCCCTAAAAATTAATTATTTATATATTGCAAGCATCTAAAATAAAATTTTAAAATTTTAAAATCCATCAAGACCAAATCTTCATCAAAATATTCAGAACCATTTTAATTGGGCGAAGCAAAGAGAGAATATTACTCAATTGGTAGACGTTGAGCAGTGGGGCTCAGACTTGATCACCCGTGTGTTGTATGAACCGCAGGAGCCGCACTTGTGGTAAAGCCAGTGAAATGAAGATGTTCCTTTCCTATCACAGTCGTTGCACAGTATATCCTGGAGAGATTTAATATATGAAACCACAATTCCTATGTATCTACATAGCTAACACATAAACGAATTTTTCAATACATACCACCTTACAAATGCTCTAAATAGGACGCAATGGAGAAAAAAGATTCATGTAGCCGACCACACGTAGTGGGATTAAGGCTTTGTTGTTGTTGTTATTTTTTGGGGCATTTAGGTACACATACCAAACAATTCTTATATATTTACAAATATGCCACCTAAACTTACATATTTACAAGCATAATAAGAGAATCTTTGACATCACATAAAAAGAAAATACCACTGTCATTAACTTTTTCAAAAAAGGGATTTACAGCTTTTTCATGCATACATTTTTAATACAAATGTGTTATAAATGTAAATATCAAACATTTAAGTGGTAGATATGTAAATGCATAAGAATTGTGTTGTACGTATGAAATTTTCCTTATTTTTATCATGGAATAAAAATGAAAATTAATTTAGTATTACCTGGCACTTGTCTCTATATTCTTCAGGAAGCTGTTCAGTAGCCAGTAATGCGTCAAGCATGCCAAAATATACCTAGGCAAAGGTTTAAATGAAAGAAAGTTTAGATACAATAGAGCCACTCAGTGTTAAAACCATGAAATAATATCTTTACTTATTCATTATTGTGGTAGTACTGACAAGATTATATAAAAGCAAATGAAGAGAATAATAAAAAAAAACAATAAAAGAGAATACCATCAATAATAAAGATATATTATATTAATAAATACCATAGATTCTTAGAATAAATATTAAATATATGTTATTAGATTGATATAATAACATCTCTAAATAAAATAAATGCTCCTTCGTTTAGAAGAATCCGCATTAGAAAGCAGGTCTTCAATGCTGATATTTAGATCTTATTTGAAATCATTTTTATTTTTAATTCCTATTTTTATTTTTAAAAGCATGATTTTAGGGAATGTCTTTTAGTGTTAATTCTTATTTTTTAACAAATCAACTTGTCTTCCAAAAACAGTCAATATTTAGATATTTGAGTATTTTAAAAATAACTACCATCATAAAATATATTTTATTTCAAACCAAAATATAAACAAAAAAAATAAATAAATAAAAAAAATAATAATAAAAAAAAACTATAGAGATCCCAAATTGCCTATTTGTTTAGCCAATAAGATTATCCCTGCCTTAAAGGCTTAAACTGTCAACATACTACTATTGTAGCATAAGATTGCAAAAAACAGTGTGTAAGAAACAGATTTCCCAGTCAAAATGTTCAACTAGAAAAGGCAAGAAAAAGAAAAATAAAAAATTGTGAAATTTTAGAGGAATAAATGAAGGTCAAAGATTGTTAGATTAACACAGGACAGAAAAAGAAACAAAATATGATATGTATGATATATCATAATGGTGGGATATATATTGATCCCACACAATTCTTATGTAATTTAGATATCCAACACCTAAACTTCACTATTTATTTACGTAACACTTTAGTGTCACAATCACACCAAAACATATGAATGNCTTTAAGAGGAATAAAAGGTCAAAGATTGTTAGATTAACACAAGACAGAAAAAGAAACAAAATATGATATGTATGATATATCATAATGGTGGGATATATATTGGTCCCACACAATTCTTATGTAATTAGATATCCAACACCTAAACTTCACTATTTATTTACGTAACACTTTAGTGCACAATCACACCAAAACATATGAATGACAAGATGTATTCCACTGTATGTGATTTCAAAGATGAGAGTGTAATATAAGTGAATATCAAAATTTAAGTTTCAGATATCTAAACATATAATGATTGTGGCATGCATGTAAATGCCCCTTCATGTTAATTTGAGATACAAATCCAAAGAGAAAAAGTAAGAGTGGCTGTAAAATTTTAAGGTTAAAAAGAAAGCAAATAAAAAAATGAAAATGAGAATCCAAAGGTTGTTGAAATATACTCTAAGATCTCAAGGGAAGTTTCAACATAAATTTCAGGAAACAAAATAAGTGACACTACAAAGCATGAAAGTCATCTAACAAAGTAACAAGTCAATCAACAAAAAAGCCTATCTCAATAAATAAATAAAAATAAAAAAAAAATTAAAAAAAATTCTCATACATGCAAATGAAATTCTTATAATAATGCATGCATATAAAGTTATATCAAAAACACAAATAGAAATTTATTAGGAAAATAATTAAAAATTAGAAAGATTTACATACGTACCACTCAATTTTTATATATTTAGATATCAAACACTCGAACTTCATGTTTTTTACATTTATACCACCCAAATCTTTCATATAACATAAAAATTACCACCATTTTAACTTTCTAAAAATGAAATACACTTTTCATGCATAGGTAAGGTGGCATGTACGTTAAAATTGAACTTCAGGCGTTAGAAATGTAAATATATTAAGAATTGAGTGGTATGTATGCAGATGCCTCAAAAAAGTACAGTATCTTACAGCCATGTCTCCCAGAGACTTGNCTAAGAGTAATTCAGGCACAGAGAACGGATAAACTTAACCAGCATGTGTCAAATCCAAACCCAGGTGTAAAGGTGTAGAGTTTTAAAATTCATAATATGAAGTTTTGTGCATGGAGTATAAAGGAATAGAGTTTTGAACATGGAGAACACAGAACACAGAATCCAAATACACGTGAAGTAGAACTAAATGTGNTACAGCTCTAATCACAGATACATTCATTTCACATTTTATCTCAAAGTGTCAAGCCACTCAACTACCTAAGCATTCTCATGTCAACAACACTTAACTATGCCTTATGCTTCTCTTTTAAAGGCCAACATTTTGTGCCATAGAGCATTACAAGTCTCACCACCATCTTATAAAATTTTCCTTTTAGTCTAAGAAGTACTTTTCTATCACACAATAGGCCCGATGAATTCCTCCACTTCAACCAACCAACTTGAATTCTACTTAATAATATCCCCATCTACCATCACATTGAACAATAGACCTGAGATATCTAAAACGTTCACATCTTTTAATGATTTGAATACAATAACAAATAAGATCACAAAAAAATAAAGTCACAGGTGTCGATAATAATAGATGGTGGGAGATGCTTTAGAGCTAGCTATTTACTTTAGATATGCTTATGATGCACATATATTCATTTCTGATTGTCTTTCTTGATAATGTTGGATAATGGTGGGAACCACATCTAACTTTTGTCGGCCGGAATTATATTTACTTTCTGAATGAGTGTCATATGTAAATTGTCCCAATTTTCAGGTACATCAACATTAGTCATTGATATCTTATCATCTTCATGCATGTGATCTTCAAATAATTTGAAAAGTTGGTTCTGTAATCTTTCTTTAATTTTTTCAATGGGTTTATTCGAAATTTTTTTCCTCAAATGCTGATATGGATTTCTAAACAAAAAATCTTCTTTAGCATTGATATTTCAACGAGCTAGATTTATTAATTTGGATTACTTTATTAATGAAAAGAATTTTTCCTTCGATTCTGATGGCTTTCCACCATTTCACTGCAAAGTTTCTATATAAACATTTATAATTTAAAGATTTATTTTGAATTTTAAAACTCTAGGACCAAATCCATAGAATTTGATATTAAATAAATAAGTATAAATCAGATTGATCATCTATTAAAATATATATTGAAATCTTTGAAATATAAGGAGAAGTTTTGACCTAATGAGAATGTGTAGCTTTAATTGGAGGTGGCAGGATTTGAGTCGTTGCTCCACAATTATTCCACGATTAATAAAACCAATGGAGAATGTCATTAGAAAGAATTTCTAACATCATGACAAACGTTCATATATATTTTCTGGTGATTAATAACAAAAAAAACTTTGTGCATGACTTCAATATAAATCCAATAAATAAATAAATAATAGTTTGTTTAAATTGAGATTATGAATTTTTATATTCGATGGTTTTAATTTGATGTGAAGTAAACCCCTATTCTTTATGATTAATTATCTTATGAATCATGATTTTACTGTAAGCAATAAATTTATTGTCTTCATTATAACTATGTTTAATTTCAAAACATTTAACAGAGACGATGATAGCTTCATACATATTTCGATTAAAAAAGTATCCCTAAGTGAATGAATTAGTACCAGGATATCTTTCAAGAATTATCAAAGGCGAGGTAAGATGGTAATCATCACCATTAAGATTTAGAATATGAGAGAGTGCTTTTAGCGTAAATGAGATATTCAGATACAAATTTTAATATTTTAGAATAAGATTTAAGAGATGATTTTGGTTATGTAGAGAGGCAATTGAGAGGGAGTTTCTTGATTGCCTTTCTTGATAATGTTAGATCGCAGGGGCCACAATTAACTTTTGTCGGTTGAATTGATATTCCTAAGTTTGTTAGATTGCCTTTCTTGATAAGGCTGGATTGTGTTAGGGGTCACACCAAACTTTTGTTAAGAGGGAGTTTGTTGATCACCATAAAGATATTTGTTGATCCACAAACTCCCTTTCAAATGTCTTTCTCTATCGAAAAAAAATCAATTCTTAAATCTTATTCTGAAATATTGGAATTTGCATCTGCATCTCCCATTTACACTAAAATCGTTATCTGTCATATTCTAGATCTTAATGATTATGATTACCATCTTACCTCACTTTGGGCAATTCTTAAAAGATATTTTGATACTAATCTATTTCCTCGAATACTTTTTTTGATTAAAACATATATGAAGCTATCATTGTTTCCCTCAAATGTGTTGAAATTCAAAATAATTCTAATGAAGAGAACAAATCGAGTACTTATAATGAAACAACAATCCATGAGAAAATAATTAATCATAAAGAACGAGGGTTTACTCCACATGAAACTAAAACCATCGAATATAAAAAATCCATAATTCCAATTTAAACAAACAATTTCCTTTAATTGTTGGGCTTATACTAAAACCCTGCACAGAGTTTTTTTTTGTTATTAATCCTAGAAGAAAACATTCCTAGATGTTTGTAATGATGTTAGAAATCTAATCTAATGATATCTCTCATTGATTTTACCAATGGTGTGATACTTATGGAGCAACAACTCAAATTCCACCACGACCAATCAAAACTATATATTCTCATTGGATCGAATATTATCCTTACATATCAATGATTCCAACAGATATTTTAATATATGATCAATCCAACTTATATTTCTCTATGTAATGTCAAATTCCATAGATTTGGTCCTCAAATCTTGAAATCCAAAACTATTCTTTAGATCATAAATGTTTATATAGAAATTATGCATTAAAATGATGGAAAACCTTTCTTTCGAAGAAAAAAAATCCTTTTATTAATAAAGTAATTCAAGTTAATAAATATAACTTGTGGAAAAATCAAGCTAAAGAACTTTCATTTAAAAATGTTTGTTAGCATTTGAGAAGAAGATTTCCAAAATGAATCCACCAAAAAAAAAAAAAAAAAAAATAAAAAATCAATNTCCACCAAAAAAAAAAAAAAAAAGATTACAAAATCAATTTGCCGAATTATTTAATGAAGAAGAATGCATGCATGAAAATGACAAGACATCCATGACTAATGACGATGTACCTGAAAATTGGGAGAATCTATAGATGACACTAAGAAAAAGAATAACAATCCGACCGACAAAAGTTAGTTGTGGCCCCCACCACGATCCAATATTATCAAGAAAGACAATCAAAAGGAAATATCTGTGAATAAAAAACACATCTAAAGTAAATGGTCAGCTCCAAAAAATCATCCACCATCTATTATTATTGACACCCGTGACTTTACTTTTTAGTAATCTTATATGTTATTGTATTCAATCGAATAAGTTTGGAGGCTATTGGTTCCAATGAAGTCTATACAAAGAAATATAATAATATAATCGACGTGCGAGTTTAGAAAGTCTAATTTTCTGGTGTAGTAAGTTATAAGTGTGCTTGGCGGAACTCATCTCCTACAGTCTGTAAGATGTTTTTATTAATAACACTGTGTTTTAATAATTTCTAGAAGCTTTTATAGTATTCTGTTGTTATATATATATATATGGGCTTATATACAAGCCAGGTGATTAAATAAAGTAATAAATAAAATGGGAGATCATAAGAAATGAATTTAGATGCAGCTTGTTAAAAATAGGGGATTTAAATGCAACTACCCAGAACTGGCATCTAGATTAAGGAGAAACAAGGAATATTTCTTCCCCCTTTCTTTCCTCAAATAAATGAATTGGCTACTTGTTGTTATAAAATATAAAATTGTATATACACGACTTGGGAAAAAAACGATATTTTACATGGATTAAAAAAATGCAAAATATCCTGATCAAAATTTGGTCATAATGAATTTCATCTTAAATTTATTTTGAGATGATTGAAACATAGAAATTACATACATACCACAATTCTTTTGTATTTACATATATAATAACACCTATACTTTCATATTCACATAGATAATATCACATCAAAATACCACAGACTACTGACTTCTTAAAAGTGAACCTTTTCAAGCAAAGTTTTCATGGCACCGAATCATTACAAATGTAAATATCAAACTTTAGATGGTGTGGTATGCATGCAAATTCCCCTAAAAATTAATTATTTATATATTGCAAGCATCNTACTGACTTCTTAAAAGTGAACCTTTTCAATCAAAGTTTCATGGCACCGAATCATTACAAATGTAAGTATCAAACTTTAGATGGTGTGGTATGCATGCAAATTCCCCTAAAAATTAATTATTTATATATTGCAAGCATCTAAAATAAAATTTTAAAATTTTAAAATCCATCAAGACCAAATCTTCATCAAAATATTCAGAACCATTTTAATTGGGCGAGGCAAAGAGAGAATATTACTCAATTGGTAGACGTTGAGCAGTGGGGCTCAGACTTGATCACCCGTGTGTTGTATGAGCCGCAGGAGCCGCACTTGTGGTAAAGCCAGTGAAATGAAGATGTTCCTTTCCTATCACAGTCGTTGCACAGTATATCCTGGAGAGATTTAATACATTAAACCACAATTCCTATGCATCTACATAGCTAACACATAAACGAATTTTTCAATACATAACACCTTACAAATGCTCTAAATAGGACGCAATGGAGAAAAATGATTCATGTAGCCAACCCCACGCAGTGGGATTAGGGCTTTGTTGTTGTTGTTGTTATTTTTTGGGGCATTTAGGTACACATGCCAAAGAATTCTTATATATTTACAAATATGCCACCTAAACTTACATATTTACATGCATAATAAGAGAATCTTTGACATCACATAAAAAGAAAATACCACTGTCATTAACTTTTTCAAAAGAAGGGATTTACAGCTTTTTCATGCATACATTTTTAATACAAATGTGTTGTAAATGTAAATATCAAACATTTAAGTGGTAGATATGTAAATGCATAAGAATTGTGTTGTACGTATGAAATTTTCCTTATTTTTATCTTGGAATAAAAATGAAAATTAATATAGTATTACCTGGCACTTGTCTCTATATTCTTCAGGAAGCTGTTCAGTAGCCAGTAATGCGTCAAGCATGCCAAAATATACCTAGGCAAAGGTTTAAATGAAAGAAAGTTTAGATACAATAGTGCCACTCAGTGTTAAAATCATGAAATAATATCTTTACTTATTTATTATTGTGGTAGTACTGACAAGATTATATAAAAGCAAATGAAGAGAATTAATAAAAAAACAATAAAAGAGAATACCATCAATAATAAAGATATATTATATTAATAAATACCAAAGATTCTTAGAATAAATATTAAATATATGTTATCAGGTTGATATAATAAGATCTCTATATAAAATAAGTGCTCCTTCGTTTAGAAGAATCCGCATTAGAAAGCAGGTATTCAATGCTGAAAATTAGAATCATTATGCTGAAAATATTTAGATCTTATTTGAAATCATTTTTATTTTTTAATTCTTTTTTTTATTTTTAAAAGCATGATTTTAGGGAATGTCTTTTAGTGTTAATTCTTTTTTTTTTAACAAATCAACTTGTCTTCCAAAAACAGTCAATATTTAGATATTTGAGTATTTTAAAAATAACNATAAAAAATAAAATTGTATATACACGACTTGGGGAAAAAACGATATTTTACATGGATAAAAAAAAAATGCAAAATATCCTGATCAAAATTTGGTCATAATGAATTTCATCTTAAATTTATTTTTAGATGATTGAAACATAGAAATTACATACATACCACCATTCTTTTGTATTTACATATATAATAGCACATAAACTTTCATATTTACATAGATAACACTCTAATCTTTAATNGTTATAAAAAATAAAATTGTATATACACGACTTGGGGAAAAAAACGATATTTTACATGGATAAAAAAAATGCAAAATATCCTGATCAAAATTTGGTCATAATGAATTTCATCTTAAATTTATTTTGAGATGATTGAAACGTAGAAATTACATACATACCACATGATTCTTTTGTATTTACATATATAATAGCACATAAACTTTCATATTTACATAGATAACACTCTAATCTTTAATATCACATCAAAATACCACACACCACTGACTTCTTAAAAGTGAAACTTCTGAAGCATATAGGTTCATGGCACCGAATCATTACAAATGTAAATATCAAACTTTAGATGGTGTGGTATGTATGCAAATTCCCCTAAAAATTAATTATTTATATATTGCAATCATCAAAAATTAAAATTTTAAAATTTTAATATCCATCAAAGACCAAATCTTCATCAAAATATTCAGAACCATTTTAATTGGGCGAAGCAAAGAGAGAACATTACTCAATTGGTAGACGTTGAGCAGTGGGGCTCAGACTTGATCACCCGTGTGTTGTATGAGCCGCAGGAGCCGCACTTGTGGTAAAGCCAGTGAAATGAAGATGTTCCTTTCCTATCACAGTCGTTGCACAGTATATCCTGGAGAGATTTAATACATGAAACGACAATTCCTATGTATCTACATAGCTAACACATAAACGAATTTTTCAATACATAACACCTTACAAATGCTCTAAATAGGACGCAATGGAGAAAAAAGATTCATGTAGCCGTTGTTGTTATTTTTTGGGGCATTTAGGTACACATACCAAACAATTCTTATATATTTACAAATATGCCACCTAAACTTACATATTTACATGCATAATAAGAGAATCTTTGACATCACATAAAAAGAAAATACCACTGTCATTAACTTTTTCAAAAAAGGGATTTACAGCTTTTTCATGCATACATTTTTAATACAAATGTGTTATAAATGTAAATATCAAACANAGGGATTTACAGCTTTTTCATGCATACATTTTTAATACAAATGTGTTATAAATGTAAATATCAAACATTGAAGTGGTAGAAATGTAAATGCATGAGAATTGTGTTGTACGTATGAAATTTTCCTTATTTTTATCATGGAATAAAAATGAAAATTAATTTAGTATTACCTGGCACTTGTCTCTATATTCTTCAGGAAGCTGTTCAGTAGCCAGTAATGCGTCAAGCATGCCAAAATATACCTAGGCAAAGGTTTAAATGAAAGAAAGTTTAGATACAATAGAGCCACTCAGTGTTAAAACCATGAAATAATATCTTTACTTATTCGTTATTGAGGTAGGACTGGCAAGATTATAAAAAAGCAAATGAAGAGAATAAAAAAACAACAACAAAAGAGAATACCATCAATAATAAAGATATATTATATTAATAAATACCATAGATTTTTAGAATAAATATTAAATATATGCTATCAGATTGATATAATAACATCTCTAAATAAAATAAGTGCTCCTTCGTTTAGAAGAATCCGCATTAGAAAGCAGTTCTTCAATGCTGAAAATATTTAGATCTTATTTGAAATCATTTTTATTTTTAATTCCTATTTTTATTTTTAAAAGCATGATTTTAGGGNTCATGAAATAATATCTTTACTTATTCATTATTGTGGTAGTACTGACAAGATTATATAAAAGCAAATGAAGAGAATAATAAAAAAAAACAATAAAAGAGAATACCATCAATAATAAAGATATATTATATTAATAAATACCATAGATTCTTAGAATAAATATTAAATATATGTTATTAGATTGATATAATAACATCTCTAAATAAAATAAATGCTCCTTCGTTTAGAAGAATCCGCATTAGAAAGCAGGTCTTCAATGCTGATATTTAGATCTTATTTGAAATCATTTTTATTTTTAATTCCTATTTTTATTTTTAAAAGCATGATTTTAGGGAATGTCTTTTAGTGTTAATTCTTTTTTTTTAACAAATCAACTTGTCTTCCAAAAACAGTCAATATTTAGATATTTGAGTATTTTAAAAATAACTACCATCATAAAATATATTTTATTTCAAACCAAAATATAAACAAAAAAAATAAATAAATAAAANCAAATCAAAATATAAACAAAATAAATAAATAAATAAAATAAATTAAAAAAAAAAAACTATAGAGATCCCAAATTGCCTATTTGTTTAGCCAATAAGATTATCGCTGCCTTAAAGGCTTAAACTGTAAACATACTATTATTGTAGCATAAGATTGCAAAAACCAGTGTGTAAGAAACAGATTTCCCAGTCAAAATGTTCAACTAGAAAAGGCAAGAAAAAAAAAATAAAAAATTGTGAAGTATAACTTTTAGAAGAATAAATGAAGGTCAAAAAGATTGTTAGATTAACACAGGACAGAAAAAGAAACAAAATATGATATGTATGATATATTATAATGGTGGGATATATATTGATTCCCACAAAATTCTTATGTATTTAGATCCAACACCTAAACTTCACTATTTATTTACGTAACACTTTAGTGTCACAATCACACCAAAACATATGAATGGCAAGATGTATTCAATTGTATGTGATTTCAAAGATGAGTGTAATATAAGTAAATATCAAAATTTAAGTTTCAGATTTGTAAACATATAATGATTGTGGCATGCATGTGAATGCCTCTTCATGTTAATTTGTGATACAAATCCAAAGAGAACAAGGAAGAGTGGCTGTAAAATTTTAAGGTTAAAAAGGAAGCAGATAAAAAAATGAAAATGAGTATGCAAAGGTTGTTGAAATATACTCTAAGATCTCAACGGAAGTTTCAAAATAGTTTTCAGGAAACAAAATAAGTGACACTACAAAGCATGAAAGTCATCTAACAAAGTAACAAGTCAATCAACAAAAAAGCCTTTCACAAAAATAAATAAATAAATAAATAAATAAATAAATAAAAATAAAAACAAAATAAAAGAAGATTATCATTGGACTTTTACATGCAAATGAAATTCTTATAATAATGCATGCATATAAAATTATATCAAAAAGCTAAATAGAAATTTATTAGGAAAATAATTAAAAATTAGGAAGATTTACATACGTACCACTCAATTTTTATGTATTTAGATATCTAAAACTCGAACTTCATGTTTTTTACATTTATACCACCCAAATCTTTCATATAACATAAAAATCACCACCATTTTAACTTTCTAAAAATGAAATACACCTTTTCATGCATAGGTAAGGTGGCATGTGCGTTAAAATTGAACATTAGGTGTTAGAAATGTTAATATATTAAGAATTGAGTGGTATGTATGTAGATGCCTCAAAAAAGTACAGTATCTTACAGCCATGTCTCCCAGAGACTTGCTACACACTGGGCACGTGTAGTGACTGCTAGTGTATGCCTGTACATAAAGAGTTAAGATGAACAATTATTAACTTGTTAATTATCTTAAACTTCCGTAAATGCAAAACCGCAACAGAAGAAATGGAAGATGAGAGCTTCCAAATTGAAAAAACAACAAAAAATAACAAAGCAGCATCATGGCTTTAGCAGGAATGAAACAGGATTTGCCCAAAAGAATACCTGAAAGCATGCTGAGTGCATGAAATGGCCACAAGGTAGAGCTCTTACTGCAGCACTAGATGTAAAAAGAAATTCACAACAAATGGGGCAATTAGTCTCCAGCCCTTTCTCTCTGCATTTGTGCTCGACTAATTTCATTGCAAGGCAACAGTTGCAGGTCATGCAATGGAAGAAGTCCACACCAAGTCCTTTACCAACACGACACAAATTGCAAAATGGGCAGTGATACACCGTCCTGTAAAAAAAGTAAAAATTCATGAAAGAGTAACTATTTAAACCCGTTATTTAGTGCTTAAGAATTTAACATAAACTCCATAAAAAAAATAAAAATAAAAAAAATAAAAACAGGTTGAAGTGTGATTTCATGTGGCACTTCTGTGATGTTTTTGATGGGGAAAGACAGGATGTGCTAAAATAAAATTAATGACCCAAGTGAGAAAGCTAAATAGCGATGCAAGTAGTACGAAGCAGATGCTGGCCGATTAGGTATCAGAAGGGAGCGTTTCTTTTAACCTAGAGGTTGACAAGCTGAAGATATTGGTGATTAAAAAGTGCTAAGTTGAAAGATATCATAAAACATAGAAACAAAACATCTAAGAGTAATTCAGGCACAGAGAACGGATAAACTTAACTAGCACGTGTCAAATCCAAATCCAGGTGTAAAGGTGTAGAGTTGTAAAATTCATAATATGAAGCTTTGAGCATGGAGTATAAAGGAGTAGAGTTTTGAACATGGAGAACACTGAATCCAAATACACGTGAAGCAGAACTAAATGTGTCCTGGGAGAGATCGGCATAGAAATTTCAGGTCATAACGAAAACGCTTAAAATGTTGACATAAGGCTGATAATGACGAAAATGATTAAAAACACTGAACAATATTTTAGCGCACTAGAAATCAGATGTGTCAACCAAATTAAAGTCAAATGTTCGCAACAAGTAACTGCATAATTAATTCATCATGGTCATCATCATCATCATTAACCAATAACTGAAAAAAGTGGTGAAAAAGAGTAAGAATCTAACAGTAAAGTCTTACATCATTAACCAATAACTGAAAAAAGTGGTCAAAAAGACTAAGAATCTGACAGTAAAGTCTTAACACCAACAAAGATATCGAAAAATTTAGAAGAAAAAAAAATATCAAGAAATTATTGTCACATCGAAAGAGCATTCTTTTATGCAATATGAAAGTTAATTATATAACAAGGCTCTTATAGAAAAAACAGAGTAGAAAAACAAGAACGAGCTACTCTGAAACAATTATGAGTAAGTTATATTTGTAATTTTCATTTGCTAAGAAAGACTATTGGATTTAGAAGATGTGGAGAGTTGTAGTGGAATCTTAGACTTCGTGAAAATAGACTAGTCGGATCTTAAGCAGCTAAGTAAAGGTTCAGCAGCAGTTGCAAGTAGGGGTGTAAACGAACCGAACACGAACGAACAAAGCTTGTGTTCGTGTTTGGTTCGTTTAAAATTTAGNGGGGTGATTAAATAAAGAAATAAATAAAATGGTAGATCATAAGAAATGAATTTAGTTGCAGCTTGTTAAAAATAGGGGATTTAAATGCAAATACCCAGAAATGGCATCTAGATTAAGGAGAAACAAGGAATATTTCTTTCCCCTTTCTTTCCTCAGATAAATGAATTGGCTACTTGTT
>JXCR01142301.1:222698-266771 GCA_002079205.1 Phalaenopsis hybrid cultivar
TCCTATTTAGTGTCATATTTTCATTTAGTTCTAGTAAATTAAGATCATTTTTTAATACAATAAGCCTAAGTTTTCCTAGGGATGTGCTAAAATAAAATTAATGACCCAAGTGAGAAAGCTAAATAATAATGCAAGTAGTACGAGGCAGAAACCGGTCATTTAAGTATCAGAAGGGAACGTTTCTTTAAAAAGTGCTAAATTGAAAGCTATCATAAAACATAGAAACAGAACATCTAAGAGTAATTCAGGCACAGAGAACGGATAAACTTAACCAGCATGTGTCAAATCCAAACCCAGGTGTAAAGGTGTAGAGTTTTAAAATTCATAATATGAAGTTTTGTGCATGGAGTATAAAGGAATAGAGTTTTGAACATGGAGAACACAGAACACAGAATCCAAATACACGTGAAGTAGAACTAAATGTGCCCTGGGAGAGGAAAAAATATTACATCAGTACTACGCACGTAGAGTAACGTACGTATCTAATTAAATCACACCAAGACACCTCGCATGACAGAGAAAAAAAACGGCGCAGTAACACGGGGAATATTCTACCCCGTGTTATTCATGTGTTATTATGTGTTATTCATGCATTAGTGTTCTGGGAATATTCCTGATGTTATAATAACACAATAACACATCAATAACACATGAATAACACAATAATACATGAATAACACGGGGGAGATTATTCCCCCGTGTTACTGCGCCGCTTTTTTCTCTGTCGGGAATATTTCCCGTGTTATTCATGTGTTATTGTGTGTTATTCATGTGTTATTGTGTCCTGAGAATATTCTTGATGTTATAATAACATAATAACACATCAATAACACATGAATACCACGCAATAACACATCAATAACACGCAATAACACATGAATAACACAGGAGAATGAAATATTCCACGTATTACTGGGCCATTTTTTTCTCTGTCGCGCGGGGTGTCGTGGCGTGATTTCATTGGCTACGCACGTTAATTCTACATGCATAGTACTGATGTAATATTTTTTCCTGGGAGAGATCGACATAGAAATTTCAGGTCATAACAAAAATGCTTAAGATGTTGAGATAAAACAGATAATGATGAAAATGATTAAAAACACTACGAACAATATTTTAGCACACTAGAAATCAGATGTATCCACCAAAATAAAGTCAAATGTTTGCAACAAGTAAATGCATAATTAATTCATTACGGTCATCATCATCATCATCATTAACCAATAACTGAAAAAAGTGGTGAAAAAGAGTAAGAATCTAGACTTACACCAACAAAGATAACGAAAAATTTAGAAGAAAAAAAATAAGATCAAGAAATTATTGTCACATCGAAAGAGCATTTTTTATGGAGTATGAAAATTAATTATATAACAAGGCTCTTATAGAAAAAAACAGAGTAGAAAAACAAGAACGAGCTGCTCTGAAACAAATATGAGTAAGTTATATTTGTAATTTTCATTTGCTAAGAAAGGCTATTGGATTTAGAAGATGTGGAGAGTTGTAGTGGAATCTTAGACTTCGTGAAAATAAACTAGTCGGATCTTAAGCAGCTATTCCAGGGTTGTGAGGCCATGGTAAGTGGGCAAGAAGGCACGAGGCTTGCTAGATTTTAGCTGCAGGACAATTTTGCAGCCACCACCAAGTCAAAGAACACATGAAATGATAGCTAGGTTGTTTGGTTATTGTACAACTCAGTATTCTTGAAGTTTTTTTAGCACTCTTTTGGATTGCCAAGCTTTTCTTTTCAAATTTTTTGGTGCCAATTGGTATGAGAGCCAGGAAAGTATATCGCCAAGATGAGATTTCCAGTGCCCTGCTCAAGAAGTCACGATTGAGTTGCAATGCATAATATAGAACTCACCACTGTGTAGAAATGGGGCCAATATGCTCATTTATTCAGTTCGGATGAAAATAAGAAAGCCAAAGATGGAGAGTCATTTTCATCAGATTCCATAAGAATCATATGAAACGGAGCGCCACAAACATTGGAATAAAAAAAAAGCACAAAAACCATTATCAAAACTTTCAAGTAAAGGCGGTTATCTTGAATTCAAACAAACTTCATCAATTGTCTGTGCACCATGAAACATGTCTTTGATTACACAGAAAAGAAAATAGAACAAATAATGGGTTAAGTTGGCGATCGTTTAAAAAAGAAAGATTTTATTTGATGAAGAAAATCTTAAAATAATTGACATCATAGAAGAAAGGGCAAGATAGTCAACTTGGAGAAGATGAATAAAGAATTACGATCAAAACTTATGAGTAGATGTGTTTATCTCAACAAACCTTGAACTTCATCAATTCTCTGTACGCCATGAAACATGTCTTTGATTACAAAAAAATGAAAATAGATCAAATAATGGGTTAAGTTGGTGATCATAAGATCAAAAAAGAAAGATTTTATTTGATGAAAAAGATCTTAAAATAATTAACATCATAAAAGAAAGGGCAAGGTCAACTTGGAGAAGATGAAGAAAGAATTACGATCATAACTAAAGATAGATATCTGTCAACAATACATCCTGTGAAGTTATTGAGGTAGGGATGTACCTTATGAAATAAATAGACACCCCTTATCATTCGATTTAATGCCTCTAAGTTCACAATCCACAATTGGGATTGATACCAAAGTTAAACCCAAATCACATTACGGAAAAAAAATATTATTATTAAAAGCAAATATAGATTACAATCAGAGATACTTTAAACTAGAAAATAAAAAAGACTTGACACAAACTAAACTAGGGTTAAGGCCAAAGATAGTGGTGTCGTGATTTAAGGAGAAATAGTAATTAAAGCGATTTGGGTGGTGGGCGGCAGCGAGGCCTTGGGACCGGAGATGCAGCAAGAAAGATGCAGTAGTTAAGTGGGAGGTGGCTGGAAGAGCAACAGAAAGTGGGAGGTGGTTGGAAGAGAGCGACAACAGGTTGGAGGTGACTTAAAGGAGGCAACAACAGGTAGGTTGGTTGGAGAGACTGGCAACAAGCTGGAGGTGGTTGGAAGGAAGTGGCAACACGTAGGTAGACAACTAGAAGTGGCTGACGAGGTGAGGTAAAGGTGGCTGGGAGCGATGGTCGGCTATAGGTAAATAGCAAAAAGGTTGTTTTCAAGGTGGCCACAACAACCACAGTGAAGGCGACGATGGAGGAGGGGAGGTGGGAAATATGGAACGATAGATAAACACCACCTCTGGATGAATTGCGGCCGTACCACCTTCTCGTATTTGGATACAACCTGAGAAGGGAACAAGGAGACACCGATTACAATTGTTGACCTCGCTTTCGATCGAGGTGCAGTTTTCCCCTCCTTAGTAGCCTAGGATTTAGCCGTATGACCTTTCTGTCGACTACTCCTAGAAAACTAGTGAAGGAGCCCTCCCCGTTAGTAATCTGAACTTTTCTTCGCTCGACTTGACGTTCCATATAATAGTTTTGACTGCTATTGCTTAACAGGTAAGGCTACTCTAAAAGAACTCAGGGAGTACTCCTACAGAACTGTCGGCCTTAGGATCGTTGATTTGGCGTCGTCGCTCTCTTCGCTGTTCTGTTTAATCGAATTCGAGCCGAGTTTTTGACGTGATTCGGGTCGCGACGCGTTTTCGTCTCAATCGTCGACGAGGTCATCTAAACGACTCCGGATGACGAAACAGACTGCGTTGATGCGTCCGGAACATCGATTTTGCCTAGAGGGGACGTTCGTTTCATTGCGACGACACGTCTTGGGGAAAATATATATTTAGGTATTATTTATAATAATAAATAATACATTATTATTATTACTATTATAATTAATAACTTATGTTAAAAAAATCCTTAACCTAGTTTATTTCCCCTCTCCCGTTTCTTCCTCTCGGGCTCGTGGACCTCAACCCTAACTGTGGTTCGCTCGGTTTCACCTGGCCCACTCCGTTGTGCCGTTGGAGTTTCGTTCCCGCGCTCGTTTCTCTCGCACGTGAGACAACCTCGCAGGCGACCTATCCCCTTATCATTGCCGAGGATCCTACCCCCTGCGAGGATCGTATCCTCTGCTCTCGACCCTCCTTGCCGCAGAGCGTGGTCTCTGCGAGGAACGTATCCTCTGCGCTCGATCCTTCTGTCGTATCTTCTTAATCATTTTTCTCCTTCTCTGGTATATATTAGAGCTCGGTTTTGTAGCCCATGGGGTATGCCGAAAAATCTCTAAGGGAGAAAACTCTGTCATTTTCTTTTCTCACTTCTTTAATTTTCTGGTGCTTGAATTGGTTTCCTCTTACTGTTGGAGGAGGAGTTGAAGTTGGGGAGTGTCTTTAAAGTTCTTATGTTACTTTCTTTTGCTTCAAGGAGGTACCTTTTCCCCTTTTATGCCTTGCCCTTCTTTCGGTTTTGCAATGCCGAGCCCCTGTTAGCTCGATGTGATAGGTGATACAAACTTAATTGGCACTTATATTTTTGAATACATGATACCCAAGCATCTAGGAATAGAAATGCAAGCATACTTTAAGGGCTAGATTTGATTACCTGTTTAAAAGGATAGAAGTATAGCATGTTATCGGTTTTTCTCTTTTCCCTACTTGCTTAAAATGGTAAAACTATGACATATTTCTATTACTGTGAATAAGAAGATTGAAACGTGGATTTGAGATGATGCTAGCTTCTCTTTTCTCTTTTTGTTCAAAAACAAGTTGAAATAACTGAAAATGTAGCTTTGAGCTGATGTTGGCTCCTCTTGCAAGCATGTTGGGATATGTATTATGAGGTTTTTCATCTATTCTTATTTAGCATGAGATATTACAGAGTTTATTTGGCCTTTCATGCATGTTTGGGGGCTCAGCTTTGGTTTCTTAGCACCTCACGAGCCATCACTTTGTTTAAACTTCTATTGGAAGTTGTGTCATGCTTGGAATATTTAAGTTGGGGGCCTAAATATACCCTTTATATTGTTGCTCTTATTTAAGACACATGTTGGCTCTATATCTTGATGTTTCAAAAGGCATGTGAACTACTCTTTGGTTCTAAATGGGTCGGTTTCACCTTGAAGTAGCTGGAACTTTAATTTCTGTTAAAGCTTGAGTTTCTATCTATGCTTGGGCCCTGTTTTAGCCTTGAGTGGCTCGGTTTCGGCCTCCCATTGGGGCTCGGTCTTACCTGCTCTAACTCTTGACTCTTGCTTGATTATGAGACTTATTTTTTTTTGATTTGGGGTGTGACTTTATTCTTTTTGCCCCTGCTGGTTTTCGGTTTGCCTAAAAATGACTGGGTTTGGATTTGCTATCATATACTGCATTTGATTATCCTTTAAAGCTTTGATTTGATCTCTTTAGGGGCTCGGTTTTCACCTTGGAAGGGTTGGAGGCTGGGTTCTGGATTGAGATCTTGTCTTGGGTATGTGAGCTTTACTTGTTAACCTTGAGGGATTTATTTTGGATTGATTTGGGAGCTCGGTTTGCTTGTTTTAGCTCCTACCCGAGAGTCTGTTGTGGTGTTTACTCCTGTCCCTGTTCCATAGCTGTGGGAAGGTTCGGTTTTATTTGCTTTAACCCCTATTTGGGAGCTCGGTGTTGCCTTGTCCTGTCCCTACCCGAGGAGTGGTTTGGGTTTGATTTTTGTTTGCCTTAGTCCCTATCCGAGAGCTCATGATTGATGCCTTATACTTGTCCCTACTCGAGAGTTTTGGTGGCTGTCCTTTGCTTGCTTCTATCCCTTACCTGAGAGCTTGTTGGGGGCCTGTTTATGCCTTGTTCTGGCCCTTACCCGAGAGCTCGTTGAGAACCTGTCTTGTGCCCTTTTCTGCTCTTACCAAAGAGCTTGTTGGGGGTCTGTCTTGTGCCTTTTTTCTGCTCTTAGCCGAAGGCTTGTAGTGGAGTTGGTCCATGCTTGTTCTTAGCTCCACCCATGAACTTGTTGGTAGGCTATCTGGGGTTGTTTGACTCTTCCTGTCGAACTTAGGGTGACTTGAATGTTATGGATGAATCAAGTTTGCCATCCAAAAACATGTGCATTTGCACTATCTATAGAGTGAGATGATCAAAAATAAATTGAGCATATTTCTTGTCTTACTTGGGAGAAATTGGAGCCGGTTTGAATGATTTATACAAGCTTGTTCATTCACTCTCTTACGTATCAAAGGCAATACTTTGAGTAGTTTTCTTGTTGCTACTGTGGTCGTGGGCTCCTTTTGTGCCTTGGGTTGCCTTGCCCGTGAGCCTCTGCTCCTTTTGTGCCTTGGGTTGCCTCGGTCGTGAGTCTTTTTGGCCCTATTTTGCCTTGACCAAAAGCCTTGGTGGCTATACCCCCCTCTATTGATCCCGGTCGTGAGCATTTCTCCGGTTCTATGGGAAGATTTTATGCTTATTTGATATATGAGGCTATTGATTAATTTGGAAGTTGGAAGATCCTGATTTTTGTATGGGTTTGGAAATACTAGTGGTGGTTTCCCCGGGGTCACTTTCCTTTTGCTTGATTTATGAAGTATGGGAGATTTCCGAATTTTATCTTGGGAGAATGTTTAACTGAGACGAATTGATTTCATAAAAGATATCTTTGGGCTTTGGATACCGGCGTTAGGAGGTCATTTTGACTCGGGTTAACCCATTTATAAAAATGTGAGAAAGTGATATCATTTCAGATTGATTCAAGGATCTACGGGTCTTCCTTTTCAGGTCTTTTTCGTCATGAGTTTTGAGAGCTGATCCATCCTCTGTTCTTTTCGATGTTTTAGGTGGATCAGTCCCCCCTCTCTTACCCCCATTTTTGTCTTTTTTCCCTTGTTTCTTGGTTCGATTTTTGATACTTATGTCCGATACATAAGTGTCCACGTATGACCTTTTGCTATACGTGAAACAATCATGCAAGGTCGCAAATAAGTCAGTTTTGTTTTGGGGCTTAGGGCGGTGATAACAAATTCACAACAGAGATAGAGCAGAATGATATGTCATCTTACAGCAACGAGATCCGATTCATGAACCCATCAGGATCCGATTCATGAACGCGTTGAGCTGTAGGATGACATTATCATTCACCGACACAAGACTAGCGGAAGTTGACCCGAACCTTCTTAGGTTGTTGGTAGTCTTATGCTTGACAACGCGATTGACTCGTGGACAACTACTTTTCAAAATTGATAAAAACAAATTTAATAAGAACAGATACACCTTTTTCTAAAATAAAAAATACATTTTTCGCTACAAACAAAATTGATACAGTCCACTTTTTGCATGTTTGAAACCTATGTGCATGCTGAAAATATAAATTTTAAATACATTTCAAACATCGATTGTCCACCTGTTGATCACCTGTTTAGGTTAAGGAGTACCCTCCCGAGTTAGGTTCGATAGGACTCTTCTATTTGAGTGGCGGACTTTATACATCCGGGTGACCGAGTAGCCTTCGACGACCCTCGAGTACTAATAGATAGTTGAGCCTAGCCCTGACCCGAGTACTTGCGGTCCCCCTCTTTTTGAACTTTTTCATATGTTTTTCTTTGGCTTTTCGGACAAAGCACTTGTGGTCTCTTTTCGGGATTTTCCTGTGTTTTCTACGATTTTAATCGATTTGTCGATTCGTCGATTTCCTCGCATTTCTCTTGTCGTAAGTCTTTTGACGATCTTTCTCAAGATTTCTGGACGATGTTTCTTTGTTTTCGTTTATATAAAGCATTTCAATCTGTTTCCTTAAGTTTTGTTGTTTGTACCTGTTGCATCAATTACACTTAAGGAATAACATACCTCCCAGGTATACAAGTTTGTTTTATGTTTACAACATATTACTTTCTTGCAAATCACCTACATGCTGTATTTTTTTTTACTTTTCCTTTACCCCGCATGTTGTATTGTTCTCTCTACTGCATACTCTACAACTTGTTTTGTGCTACATATTCTACTGTTATGCTATATACTATACAACTTCAACATGTTCCCTATAAAATATCTGAAGAACTACAACTATAGGGCCGCTGGATTTGACATTATAACCTGACACCCTAAAAAACTTAAACTCGTCACGACAAGAAGCTTGAAACTAGCACGGTGGGCAACACAACCATCTTCAACAGCAGAACATGTCTTCCCCAGCTAAACCATTCCTTTCCCAGAAATTAAAACAATAATCCATAGGATTTCGAGGTTGTTCGCCTAGCGCAACATAAATCCTCAACATTTTCTTTATGCATTTGTATAGCTTTGCTGTAAGATCTAAGCCGTGACTCGTTTTAGGATTCTGAGATCGTCGTTCGTTACGACTTAAATCCTCACATCTTCCAGACTATTTATGTAATTGTTTCACATGAATGTAAACTCTAAATAAATAAAATTGGCACGATAAAACACTTGAATATTTCTCCTCAAAACTGAAGTCAAACCATAGGGTAGACTGAGAAGTCACAGAGGATCTCCTCTGGATTTGTGGCATCACCTAGTTCTTCTTCCCTTGGATTTTGTAATAAATATTCCAAATTTGAGTCATTCCACTTTCACACATCTTTGTCTGATTTCGTTGAAAAGTCTCATCATTTCGAAGTCCTTGAAGATAATTTTTTCTGATTTTTATCGAGAGTATTCTTAAGTGACTTTGGTCATTTAAGATGTAATTAACTATAGGGTTGCCCTTATAGGAAGCTTTTCCGAACCAGCTTAAAATAAACACTATTTAATTTTTTATATTAAATAGGAGAATTTGTCGGCAATAAAACGGTTTCACAGACCAAACGGACGTCATATATTTTTTAGTTTATTTGATCGAGTCTCATCCTCAAGTCTTGTGTTTATCCATCGGGATATATACAGGATTTGAGATAGAGTGCTCTTTCATTTAAACTGTGAATATTATGGGGTTAGTTTGATTTCATATTTTTCTAGAATTAAATCTATATGTAAATTAAAAAACGTCTTTCCGAAACGGGCGACGAGATTTCGATTCCGGCGGTCGACAGCTTCCTACGGGCGACTCACCACACCCTAACTTTTTATCGTCGACAACATTCTACCTTAAGACAAAAGAAACACATATATAAGCCCTAGATAAATGGGATTGAATACCCCTAGGGAAGGAGGTGTCAATCCACAATGGAAGGGTCGATCGACCCTCCCGAATTTGGATTGGTTTGATCCAAATGAAGGAACACGAGAGATTTTCTTGAGGCGCCCTATACACCCATGCTTGCATCAGTTTTCTATGGTTGGGGGAGTTTCAACTTCATTCGTCGAAGTCTTAAGGTCCTCATAGTAAGAAGTCAAGTTTGTCACGTTGAATGTTGCTGACATATTGGTCCTATAAGCAACATTTGACAGGTTCTTTTTGTAAGAACATATTCATGGCAACAATATCATATTACATTCAACTTTTGATTTCCATAATTCGGAGTTCAACTTCTATAATTGTCCTAGGACTAAGGTTTACTTTTGCTTGTTAGAAAGATAAGATATGTGATTTAACATCTTCATATTGAGAGTTGAGGCTAGTTAGAAAACTCATGATAGTCATTTGTTCTCTTTGAGCCTGCTAAATACAAATATCTTCACTAAAGGGCAGTATTGTGTTCAATTCTTCATACACACGTTTAAAGTGTATGTGATACATGTTAAGTAACTGACTCTGTTGTTTAACAGATTGTTTATAGAATATAGTGTAATCACATTTTACTTTTCTGCATCCTAAACCGCTCTATTGTTTGACTAATTTTTTCAAACCACACTCAGGAGCTTTGCTTTAATCCATATAAACACTTCTGAAGACAATATACTTTCCCAGATTTTTCTTGAGCAACAAACCAAGAAGGTTGTGCAATGTATACCTCTTCTATGTTGATCACCAAGCAGAAAAGTATTCTTTGCATCCAATTGGTGTGAGGCTACTCCTATCCTTGGCCACAATAAATAATTGAGTCCCGCTCCAGCTAGATGTGAAGAATGTTTTTTTTGCATGATGATTTGTTGGAAAAGACATACATGGAAAAAACTACTGGGTTTATGACTTAGAGAGAGTCTGGGAAAGTATGTCGTCTTTATAAGTCTCTATATGGATAAAACAAAGCTCTCGAGCATGATTTAAAAAATTTAGCCAAGCAGGAGAAGGGTTTGAGATGCAAAAAATTAAAAGTGATCACATTGTATTTTATAACCAATCTGCTTCATGAATCATTCTATTGGCAGTTTATATTGATGACATTATTATTATTAGAAGCAATGCACAAAGATTCTTATCATTGAAATAATTTCTTCAAAATCAGTTCAACACTAAAGATTTGGGTTCTTTGAAGTATTTACTTCTTGAGGGTTGAGGTATCAATGAGCAAGAAGGATATCTTTTCATCTAAACAAAAGTATGTGTTAGATATGTTAGAAGAAACTAGAAAATTATCCGATGCTTCCTAATCAGCAACTTACTAAAGGTCGGAGCTTTTTAATGATCCAGAATGGTATAGGAAGTTAGTGGGAAAATTAAACTGCTTCCCAGTAACTCGTCCTGATATTGCACATTCAGTTACCATTTTATGTCAGCTTATGTCTTCCCCCATAGTCCATCATTGATCAGCTTTGGAATAAATACTATGTTACCTCAAGGGAGCTATTGAACAAGAAATTTTATGGGCATAGAAATATTGAATATTTCTTTAATGCAGACGGGGCAGGTTCCAAGATTTATCAAATATTCATTACTTGATATTGCGCCTTTATCCTTTGCTACACCTCCAAAATCCTTGATGGGTAAGATAACCAAGTGTTTCCCCTCTTTAATGAATGCGTAAGTGTTCTTTAACCTGTTGTGCTATTTCTTATGATTGGATTGTCACGGTCTCCCCAACAGGATGTAACAGACATCCATGGGCACCACCTTGCACCATATTTTGTGTTGTAGTTGGTCACCAATGAAAAACTCTACCAGGCATTGCTAATCCAATCATATTTGTGTCTTTCTTCAACCACGCTAGAGAATAAGAGTGGGAGTGTTCCTATGTAGCCAGATCCAACTTTTTTACCATGAAAACAGAGACCAAGTTTCACAGCTTCTTCCGTCAATGATGAGGCGGAAAACATTCCCTAGCACCGTACATCTGTTGCATAAAATATTGTGTCTCAATTACAAGTGATCCCTTTATTGTTTCGCCTTCAAAACCCTTCTGAAAACTAGCATTTCCCCTTCATCTCCCAGGAGCTGGTATTCCTCACTCTAATCCCCAGCTATTTCTTCATCACTAACTTTCTCCATGGCACACCGCACAACGAAGGAAACCACTCGGCTCATCAGGTAACTGAAGATGAAGTATTCATATATGTGGCGTCAGAAGCATTTCCCGGCTAAAATTGTACTGGGCATGCTATTCTTATCAGGTTTTTTCCCACTCCGATCTGTTTTGTTAGTACCATGTCCAATCCTTCTCACTCCTCACGACATGCTCCTGCTGAGGCCTCCCACTGTAGATGTTTGTCTAAATTGAGGCGCAGTTGCCTTAGCTATCTCTCCACATTTAGTGCTAGGGTTTGTACGTCTCTTAGTGTCCAATAGATTTGTAGTTGGACCACATTATTGATGGAGAGCTTCAGACCTCCCAAATGCCCATAGCTATGGGGTGTTCCTTTATTTCTTTTAGTTCACATTTCAACTTCAACTGCATAAATTCTGCCGTGTATTCCTCCACTGACAACTTTTGCTGCTGGTAGTGGAGTTTCATGAAAATATCTTGGCGGTAGGTATTGTCGTTGTATCACCTTCTTCATTTTCTCCCAAAAAGTGATTTTATCCTGTCCTTATCTCTGTTTTTCCCTCTTCAGGTTCTCCAATCATAGAGAGGCATTTTTCATCAACTTCATAGTGGCGAGCTTCACTCTGTCAATAGGCACATCCTTGTATTCAAGGATCCACTCAACAGTCTGCATCCACTCGAGAAAATCATCTGGATTCATTCCCCTGTTAAAGTCCGACAGGTCCACCTTAACTCACGTATCTCTGTACCCTTCAAGAGGCACTTCCTCTTTCGACCTCTTCTCATATTGAATTTTGAAATATCCAGGTCGATTCTCCTATTCATTAAAGTCATCCTTGTGAAAGGTATTCAACTGTTCTTCCGGCTCTCCTCCAATGATCTCACTATTACGGTCTACGGTGATCTCACCCATAGTCCTTTTCTCAATAGCCTCGAGTTGTTGTAGCACTTGACGGAGTATTCACTGTTCACTGTATGTCACTCATGATAAAGTCCTAGTTAGGTGTCAACATTTCTTCTCGACGACATGGTTAGGGTTTAGGATTGGATGGGTGGATGGAGGTGAAGTCAGAGAAAGAAATAATTTCTTTTTTTGGGGAGCGGGTTGGAGATAGGTTTGAGCATGGTGGATACTAGAAACCCTAGGATAGGATTAGGGTTAGGCTAACTTTGATATCAAATGATACCAGAGTTAAACCCAAACCACAATAAAGAAATCAAATATTATTACGAAAAGAAAATAGTACAATCAGAGATACTTGGAACTAAGTAATAAATAAAACTCAACATGAGCTCAATTGGGGTTGAGGCCAAAAGGTGTGTTGTTGCGGTTTAAGGAGAAATAGTTACTAAAACAGGTTGGGTGTTGGACGGCAGCAAGGCCTTGGAGCGGGGGAGGCAATAGGAAGGTTCTGGTAGTAAGTGGGAAGTGGCTGGAAGGGCGACAACAAGTTCGAGGTGGTTGGAAGAGGGAGGTACAGGTTGGAGGCAGCTGGAAGGTTGGCAGGTGGCTGGAAAGACCGACAGCAAGGGGCCAGCAGCAACTAGGTAGGTGGCTGGAGGGGCCGACAACAAGCTGGAGTCGGCTGGAAGGGTTGGCAGTGAAGTGGCGGCTTAGAGCGATGGCAAGCTGCAGGAAAATAACAAAGAGGTTGTTTTCTAGGTGGCGACAACAACCACCGAGATGGCTGCAACGGAGGAGGGGCGGTGGGAAGAAAGGAACGATAGATAAACATCACATCATAATGAGTTATAATTGGAGAACATTCTCGCCATTGGATACAACCTTAGGAGGGAACAAGGAGGCGACAACATTCTTAACAGAAAACCCATCCTAAGACAAAGGAAACACATATATAAGACCTATATAATTAGGATTGGATCCCCTTATGGAAAAGAGGAGCCAATTCACGGTGGAAGGGCCAATCGGCCCTCCCGAGTCTTGAATGGTTTGGTCCAGAAAGAATGCACAGGATTTTCCTACGGCTCCCTATACGCCAGCGCCCCTATCAGGGATTTATCAAATTTTAATTAAATGAATTCAAGATAATATATTTTTTAGCTGTTGATCAGATGCTGACTTTAGGTATGCTGGAACTTGTTTGGAGTTGGCTGAACACCATTAACAGCATATCTTTAGATTGAGAGAGAGTAGTATATGGGATGGTTCATTCTTGCTTGCATAGAAATCTTGATCATGTATTTCACGTTTTCAATTGATCAGCTTTAGCTTCCCATGCACTTCCCAATAAGTTTCTATTGAGTATTCAATTCTTGACAAAACTTTAGAGAGTACAACCTAAATTGATGAAAGGGTTTGTTCCAAATAAACAACATCAGATTTCATCAATATATTTATATGGACTGAGAAAAATTGATAAATTTCAATACTTGAATACGTCAACACTTCTAATCCAGTTCTTAAAAAATATCAAGTTAGTATCAAAACCTGATAATAGTACTGTAACATTAAGTGAGAAAACTATCACCGAGTTCAAGATCACAAAAGGCACTTTTTATTTCAAAAAAAATTATTGTTTCCTTTTCCGATCAATTAAACTTTCCATGATATTAATAAGCCACTATATTATCATGTTGTTTTCAGATCTCTTTGTTATGAGCTTTGGATCTTTTTGTGAGAAAATGATTCTATCCAAATATAATAATTGACCAATGATAAAGAAAGATTCTCAATGATCAAATAACAACTCTCCCACTTATATAATAAGTATAGGCTAGCAAACTTGATTCCTACCATTACAACTTGCCAAAGACACAACAATCAACACAAGCAAGGAAATACAACATAATAAAAAATAAACCATAATAAATCTAAAATAGGAAACTCAGAATTCCACACTTCCCCTCACGGCGTCATAAATATTGTAAAAACCCAAATTGGTATTCAAATCAGTGAAGCTACTTCAGGTTAGAGATTTAGTGAAGACATCAACAACTTAAAGGTGAGTTGGAAAGTACATCAACAAAGTAATGCCTACATTGACCTTTTTAGAGATAAATGTCTATCAATCTTAATGTGCTTAGTCTCGTCATGATGTAATACTAATGGCAGCTTGACTGTCACATAACATCTTTATGAGATTGACTGTGAAGTATCATAACTCATATAATAACCTTTGGATCCACATTCCTTCACAAATTCCCAACGCAAGTGTGCAATACTCATATTCTGCACTACTTCTAGACCACTGCTTATTTCTTGATTCTCCATAAAAAACAATTTCCCCAAACATAGAAACTATACCTAGAGATGGATCTTCTGATCGCGAGTTCTCCTGCCCAACTAAAATTAGTGCAAACCTCTATATATTGGTTGCCAAATTTCTTAAATAAGAACCATTTACAAGGGGTCTTCTTAAGAAACCTCAATATTCTAGAAACCATCTTCAAATATTCTTCACTTGGACTGCTTATGTGTTGACTTACTGACTTACTACGCCGATAGAGTAAGTGAATCAAGTCTAGTTTGTGTCAAATAGATAAGCTTATCCGCAATATCTGTCATTTTCCACTAGCGTATTTTCTCCACCTGAGTGTAACTTTTTGTTGAAATCTATAAAATTCTCAACAGGTTTACATCCGAACATTTCTGTTTCTTTTAATAATTCTAGGGTATACTTTATTTGGGATATCAAACTACCCATCTTAGACATGGTCACTTCCAAGACCAAAAAGTATCTCATCGCTCCTAGATCTTTTCAAATTCAGAAGCAAGAACATCCTTAATCTTCCCAATCTCTTTTTCACCATCACCCGTCAGAATCATATCCTTTACATGGATAATGAGCATAGCTTTCTTACATCCCTGTGTATGCTTTATGAACAATATATGATCTGATTAGTATAGGGATTATCCATTAAATTTCATGATCTAAGCAAACTCTTCAAACCATGCCCTTTGAGATTATGTGAGGCGATAAAATGTCATTCTTAGTTGACAAACCTTTGTTTGAGTCATTTTGAATTCCTGATGAGATCTTCATATACGCTTCTTCGTCAAGGTATCCATTCAAAAACACATTATAGTTCAACTCTTTATTCACTGCCAAGAAAAGAACTCTTACAGTGTTGAACTTACCCACTAGTGCAAAGATCTCTTAATATTCTATCTCATAAGATTGAGTGAAACTTTGTCCACCGACCAGCATTGAACCTCTCAATGCTCTCATCTGCTTTGTACTTAACATTGAACACACATTTACATCCAATGAGTCTTTTATATGGAGGAATATTTGTAGGAGTCCATGTGTCATTTAGATCAATTGCTTGGATCTATACTTCAACTACATTTT
The DNA here is from genome assembly GCA_002079205.1 of Phalaenopsis hybrid cultivar. Classification (NCBI taxonomy): domain Eukaryota; kingdom Viridiplantae; phylum Streptophyta; class Magnoliopsida; order Asparagales; family Orchidaceae; genus Phalaenopsis; species Phalaenopsis hybrid cultivar. The sequence goes on from JXCR01142301.1 coordinate 238,190, forward strand.
TCCATTATGGACTTTAAAGTGCTTCATGAATAAACTTGGATATTTGCGTATAATCAAGTTTAGATACAAAGACTTCATAAGCTGATGATGACTTCCCATATGCAACAAAATCCTGGATAGGATAATTTATTTAACTTCCACTATCCTCTCCACTGGATTCAACTGCCTTTGGAATCTGAAAGATGTGTGAATTCAGGCTTGATTTTGAATTGTCTTGAGGTTGTACATTCTCTTTATCATGCTTGGTGGATTTCTTTCTCCTACTATACACATGAAGTTACTGTTCTCAATTGGTGAACATAAGAGATAAAATGATTAGAGGGAAAGAGAATGGGCTATGATTCTAGATCTGAGTGAGAATCTATAGTGTAGGAAAGTATAATAAGTCGTGATGATTAGAGAATGGGCATCCAAATTAGTTTCCCAAGTCTATATTCAACGGGACTCTCCCCTTGAATATTAGATTTGGGGTAATAGGCTTTGTTTTCAAAGAAAGTAACATCCATGAAGTTAATATTATTATTATTTTTTTGTAATTGAAGAATAACACTTATACCCATTTTTCTTATAAACATACTCAAGGAAGATATATTTGATAAATTTTGGATCAAGCTTTTAGGGGTTTGGTTGGTAGGTGTGAATAAAATAGACAACTAAATATTTTTTGAGAAAAATTGGATGAAAAGACTCTAGACATGAGGGTATTTTTCCATCACAATACCGAGAAAGACATTGAATCCAGAACCATGTTTGGGATCCTATTAATAAGGTAGACGACTGTGAACACATATCCCCATATACCTTTTGGGATATAGTTAGCATTCTAGGCCATAAGCTTAAATACCTCGAGGAGATGTTTATCCTCTCTCAACTATCCCATTCTATCACTCTTTGAAAGGTAGAGTACAATGATAGAGTTAAGATATTCATTTGCAATATCAATTTTGAGAATCAGAATTTTGTATTGGAACTGAGTGGGGACCATATTATGAAAGGACTGAAAGATTTGTGATGTTTCAAATTTTTCCTGATTGAGGAATCTCCAATTGTTTCTAGTACGGTCATCAATAAACGAGACAAACCATCTGACTTTCATTGAAGGTTTTCAATTTGATGCTCCCCAAATGTCATTATGGATGATAGAGAAAGAATGTTGGAGTTTGTACTGGAACAGATGATAGACATGACAGTTATGTTTAGCCAGCAAGTAGATTTCACACTTGAAAAATTCAGGTTTTTTATTAATAAAGAAATGAAGGTATAACTTTGCAACATAATGAAAATTGTGATGTGTTAAAAGAATAGTTTTCAATAGACTCAGACACAATAGAGTTAGAAACATGAGAAGAGGATAGAGGAGAAGACACTTATGCGTTAAGAGAATTGTTTTCATCGAGCAAGTATAGATATTAATGCAATTCAGCACAGGCAATCACCTTACCCGAATCCACCACCTAAAATTCATAAGAAATTAGAATGAAATTTAGTAACACAATTTAAGTCACAAGTAAACTTGCTAATTGAACATATAATATAAAAAAGAGCTAAATATTTTTGATAACTCACCTCTCCTTTCCCAAACAATCCTGAAGTAAGATCCATCGGCAAGTCTAACAAATTTGGAGTCGATGAACTCTTGGTAGTTTGTGAGAATATGAATATCTCCAGTCATTTGATCGAAAACATATGAATCTCTTATTCAAGATTGAAATCTTCTATTATTAGCAAGATAGAAGGACATGATATGTTTGTGTGTCATCAAACTGGTAAGCCGCTCAGTTGTGCTCGAAATAAGTTTTTTCAACACCTCCAATTGTTCCTTGGCGAAAGGGCAAGGGTCAGCCGACCCTTCAGGTGAGGTAGCAGCATGGGTATTTTGCCATATTTTTTGCACCCTTGCTCGGGTTTCCATTATGCAAATTTTGCATTTAGTTTCCAACATTTGTACTTTGTGTAACCAAGTTTCTTTCAATGTTTAAGAAACGATTCTTTTTGGGCTCTAACTCATAGAAGGAGCTATGTACAAGGCAGAGCTTTCAGTGCTAGAGAAATCCAAACTTCCTACTATCATGAGCTTCTTTCTACTTGTCTTCTGACTTCAACAAAAGCTTTCGTAGTTGTAGAGACAGACTTCATCCCCATGATTATTCCTTTGATCTCATTTAAGCTCTTATTTAGACCTAATAAGAACTTGATCAACCTCTTCTTCTCCACTATTATTTTATAGATCATAGCATCTTGAGGGCACTCCATACATAGGTAATATGCATATTTAATTTTAATCAGTACTTTATTAGTGTGTTGAAGTATTGAGTCACACTTTACTCTTTTTTGTCGAAACTCATACAGTTTTTTTCCAAATCTCAAACAATTATGCAGCATTTTCAGTACTGAAATAAGTTTCATGAGCTGCTTCTCAAATCTCTCGTGCTGTCTTATAACAAAAAAAATTTCCTCTGCCCTCTATGGTCATAGAATTGATCACCGAAGACATGACCATATGGTCCTGGATTTTCCATGAGCAATCATTAGGGTCAGTGAGCTCATGAATCGTGTTCTCTCCCATGAGATGTTCCTTTTTTCCCTTTCCACAAATGTATATAAACACGGATTGGGGCAATTGAAGTTGTGGTCATTGAATTTATGATTTGTGATAAAGTTAGATAGTTTCGGGATTGGTTGAACATAATTCCAAGTCTCTGATTCAGAATTAACCTCTGAAGTAGAGCTGGACATCTTCGTTCCATACTTTATCATAAATTCTACGCACATTTAAGTTTCGATAAGGGAAGACATGGTCGTCTGCTGCTTGCTGCGATCTTTCGGAGGCCTGTCGAAAAGGAAACTTAAGGCTGCTTTGCTTGCTCGAAAAGGAGTAATTGGTTCGCCGAAGGGATGGTTTGCAGGGAGATTGGTGGGTGTAGAAAAAAGGAGCCAAGGAGTGACGTCAGATGAAGGCTACTGCAAAGCCAGCGGAGGAGGGATTCCAATAAATGCAGGGTGAATTTCAATTGTTGGACGACAGTTGGAGAGGCTCGGAAGGCTGTAGAATCGAGCAGAGTAGGGCTTGCAGGTTGGCTGAATGGATTCTGATGGTTTCATAGAGTATTCTATTTGAACGGAGTCCGCGACTCATGCATACAAGAGAGGCGATCAAAGTAAAGGGGACCATGTATGTCGCTATCTTGCAATCTATCTTCAATAAATCGAACGCAACTGAGAGGAATGACCTTGAAGTTTTCAATCCAGAATACAAATTGATATCAGAGTTAACCCAAACTATTATAAGAACAAGAATATTATTGTTAAAATTCAAATAAGTTACAACGACTCATCAAAATAGCAGATAAACGATAACATAAAAAACACTTCATGGCGAAAAAGAAAGAGGGGTTGGTGGTGGCTAAACAGCTGGTAGGGTGTAGATTGGGAGATAGAACAATAAATGGCAGCAGATTGATGTAATAGGAAAGTGGCGGCACAACAGGGGAGGCGATGGAGTGGCTTTCGATGGTAGGTTGGGCAACAAAGCAGGATACAATAGTAGGGGGTAGGAAAGACAGCGACAGAGAAAAAAAGGAGTAGTGGTTTGCAATGTCAGATTGCGCGACAGAGTAGTATCGACAGCAGTTGAGTGACAACAGTGGAAATAATAGGAAAAAGAAGTGGGACTGATGGCTGCAAACAGGAAAGAGGGGGATGCAGAGGGAAGTTGGGGAAGATAAAGGTCCTTGCGGGATCGAGTTACAATCGGAGCACCGCTCAAACCTTTGAAGAAGATAAGCACCTTGGATCAGTTGCAATCGGGGTCCCTTCGCATCATCAAATATAGCTCTAAACAGTTGATGCTGACAAACTGAACAAAATTATGAAAACAAAAAAACAAAAAATAAGCCCTAAGACAACAAACAAACATAATTATAATAGCTAGGAGGGGGGGGAAGGGGGAGGGGGAGGCGACAGCCTCTGCTTTAAGCAGCACTAGTCGGTCTAGCCTCCCTGCTGGACCGTCCATCCTTATTGCTAAACAGGTTGGTTCCCAGTCACGCCCCGCATCAGTTTCGCAGGATTGGGGAAGCTTAGACTTTATTCATCGAAGCTTCTTGTTGCATGTTGATGTTGACGGAGTTGTTGTAATCTTTCGGGGCTGAAAGATCTTCTAATGCGGCCCGAAAAGCACCTAGATCCCATTAAAAACTGCAACATCCCCAAAAATACTATAGGAGTTTTCTCCACTTACAAGCATACATTTGTATCGATCCACTCTCTCGGAAGTCCACTAACGATCTGAGCTGGGTCAGTGTGTCATGTATATAATGTTGAATCCTCCAAAAGTAACCCAGGTCGGCTCAACCTGATCTGATGTGAGGGAGGGTATCCTGAACCTCTCTGAAAGGTGATGGCCATAGTGGTAAGGTATCGATCGTGATGTCCTAAAATGCTCTCTGTCGTGACTGTTCCATGTTTGGAATCGACGTCTCAACCCTATCCTCTGCTATCACCAAAACTAGTTTCATTGACGCCACTCTGCTTGCAAGGGCACATGTGATCTCGGGCTCCGCAGAAAGGAGGACGATGCACTTCCCCTCCCTGGTAAAGGAGATGTTTCTGAATCTGTCAAGTTGAGTTCTATGGTCAAACAGTCATGGTCTCCCCAATAACAGGTGGCAGACATTTATGGTACCACGTCGCACCACACTTGATCTTGCAACTGACACCCAATCAAAAAAATCCACTAGACACTTCTGGTCAATGTTGACCCGTTCTCCTTCTTCCGCCACGTCACACAATACGGTTGAGAGTGCCACTAAGTCATCAAACACAACTCCACCATCTGCGTAGGCGTCACGTTCTTACTGCTCCCTTCATCGATGATGATACTGCATTCATTTTCGTTCGCAGTGCAGTGAGTGCAAAATATTTTGTGGTAAAGTCACTGCAGATCCCTCGTTTCCTCAATCCGTAGGACACTTCGAACCACGAGCATCTCGCTCTCGTCTGTTGGAAGATGATACACCTCACCCTGTTCCTCAACTGTGTCATTGTCGCTGACCTCCTCCACGGTGCCCTGCTTGGTAAAAGCACAACTCGGCTCGTCAAGCAACTGTAGGAGATGCACCCAAATTTGTTTCATTTAAAGCATTTTCTGGCATAGATTATAGTAGGCGTGCTACACTTCTAAGGCTTCTTCTTAGTGGGGGTGGTTTTATCCTTATCCGAACCAGTTTTCTAAACTCTCTAAGGCGAGCTCCTGTTGGTGTCTCAAATTGTGGGTGGTTATCTGCTCTATTTCTGTTGTCTTTCCACATTTAATGCTAAGGTCTGGACATCTCTAAGTGATCAATAATGTTGCAGCTGCACCACATTGCTGAAGAAGAACGAGTGAAACTGCACCGTGAACTCCTCCACTAATAGGTCTCTTTGCTGCAGGTGGTGGATACTCAGAAAGATATCCTGGCGGTAGTGAGAAGGTAGACATTTTCTTTGTGCCACCATTGACATCTTCTCCCACTTGACAATCTTATCATTGATTTCTCTTCTCCTTCGCCTCTGCAAGTTTTCCCACCACAAGAAGACATTCTTACTCAATTTGATAGTTGCAATCTTAACACTTTTATCTTTTGACACCTCTATGTACTAAAAAATCCTCTCAACTGATTGTAGTCATTCGATAAAATCATTTGACTCCATGCTTCCATCAAGCATTGGTAGATCCACCTTTTCTGTAGTTTATATATCCTCCAAATGATGTCACCTCTCTAAGCTTCCTTTCATATTGGATTCTACAACGCCATGGCCTACTGAAATCCTCCCTATTGAAGAGGATGAAATTCTAGTCTATTTTGTCTCTTCAACTTTCCCTACCACTATCGAAGGTAAGCCCCTCATGGGTTTCATCCTTAATATCTACTAGTCTCCGCTGAAGTTGACAGATCTTTCGTTGTATCTCTCCCGGATAGGCTAGGGCATGTATCTCCTTTGTGGCATTGCTAGGGTTTAGAGTTTGGAAGTAAAAGAAGGTGTAAATTTGATTTAGAGTTGCTAATTTTGAAAATCAGCAAGGAAAAAATATAGTTAGGTTAAATTTTGGCTATGATTTAAAAATAAAAAGAAAATTTTTGGTTTTGAGGGTAAGACGGATGCTAGAAAATCCTAAGATAAGATTAGGTTTAATACTAAATGATACAGTAGTTAACCTAAACCACAATAATAACAAAAATATTATTTCTAAAATTCAAATATGTCACAAAGAAGACTCTTCAAAATAGAAAATAAATGATAACAAACAAAAAAAATCATAAGGAGACAACGAAGAGGAGAGATGGTTGTGGTTGGACAGCTTGTAGGGTGCAAGTGGGAGGCAGGACGATATGCGACAATTGGTTGATGGAATAGGAAGGTTGCATCACATCATGAGAGGTGATGGAGTGGCTTATGGTGGCAGGTTGGGCGACATGAGTGGGATACAACAACAAGTGGGGTAGGAAAAGCTGCGGCACAACAGGAAAGGAGTGGTTCACAATGTCAGGTTGAGCGGTACAGTAGTATCCGCAACAGTTGAGATGTTGGAGAGCGACAACTATGGAAACAACGGGGAAAAGAAATGTACTGGTGGCTAGAAACAGAGAAGAGGGGGATGTGGAGGGAAGTTGGGGAGATAAGTGTCCCTGCGAGATCCAAGTTACAACCGGAGCACCCCTCGAACCGTTGGAGAAGATCACTACCTTGGACGAGTTATAGCCTGAGAATCTTCACGCATTTTGATACAGCCCTAGATGGGGAAACAACCATCGAAAGCAAACTCGAGAGAATTATGAAATTAGAAAAACAGAACCTAAGCCCTAAGATAGCAAACAAATATATTTATAATAACTAGGAGGGAGAGGGAGAGGGAGAGGGAGAGGGAGAGGGGGAGGGGGAGGGAGCAACCTCTGCCCAAAGAAGCACTAGTTGGTCCAACCTCCTTGCCGGACCGTTCCATCCTTGTTGCTGAACCGACTAGTTTAGCCCATAGACGCCCAGCGTCACAGAAAATCCTAAATTTGCGATCCAAACGAAACCAAAGACGAATGAGGTTGATGTCAATGACGACGTGAACGGTCTGACAAGGCTCTGATACTATAAAAAATGGATGGAGAAACTATATTATCTTATTTCTCAATTATCAAATTACAACTTTTCTACATATATAATAAGTACAGGTTAGGGCAAACTTAATTCTTACCATTATAGCTTACCAAAGACAGAACAATCAACAAAAAAAAAAACATAATAAGAAAGGAATAAACAAAAAAAAATCTAAAATAGGAAAGTCGGAATTTCAAAAAGCCTCTTGGAGGTAGTACTGCCATCTTATTTTGTACCCAATAACCAATGGATTGGAGAAGCGTTCATGACTGTGAATGTTGCCATTAATGAGTTTCACAATTGGAGGTGGTATGAGCTTTTATCAAATCTTATTCCGTGCTTAATCATAATCACATTTAAAATAGAGGAAGAACAATGAGAACAACACAGACTAACGAGGGATGGATGAAAAGGTCAGAGGTCCATGCTTTGCTGCCATGTTGGAAAAAAATATATAAAAGACAAATTGTTGTGAGAATAACATGGAGAAGAAAGACTCCTAACTCTTATTCAAATGAGCAAGATAAGGAAACTATTTATAGAGATACAAGGACCGATTATGTGGGAAAAGAATGAAAAAGTATTAATTACAAATCAAAGAAAATAAATATATAGTATTAACCTTCACATAAAGGAAATTAGATGATAAACAAACTAGGCACCAAATCAAGTAGCAGACGGCTTCTTCTACGATTGAGCGGACAGAAATAGTAGGGAATAAATGCAGAGAAGGTCGTGAGCCATAGTCCAGGCATGTTTCCATATTTGAATGGCTTTGATTGTTGCCTCCCCCATTTAAATTTCCTGAATCGGTCCCTGGATTGCGCATCCATATGATTGTTGTCCACCATCATAGATTCTTCACTTTGGACTCCACAAAATAAGCAACCACAATTTCTTCTAGGTGCAGCTATTCACAATGATCTATGGGATCAGAATTTTCACATTAAGACCAACAATGGAACATTACAATTACTGTAAAATGTGATGCTCACTAAAGGTTATAAAAAAACTATGAAAAGTAAGTACAAAGTCTAGCTCAAAAAAATGCAAAATCATACAAGTAAAGACCGATGCAATGTCACAAGCTTGCATTTTCTATAGAATATATCCAAAACATTTGGCATTTGTGCAACATCAAAGGTTGAGAATCTGTAGTCGATAGTCAAAGAGCATAGAAAATAATAAGGAGCAATAAATAAATTAATAAATAAAATTTTAAATAATATATCACTAACCTTTCATCATCGAAAAATTTGCAGATATTACAGTAGTACTTTGCCATAGAAAATCCATTGCATGAAGGTGTTTTACATGTTGGCCCAATCGGTTGGACAATTAGACAGCGCATGCACATCATTTCAGTAGTTGCTTTTCTGCAGAAACCAAAGGGGAATGAAATCAAGGCATATAGTCTCAATATTGTCTCCCAATGTTGGGAAAGAACAAATTGAAGAAAACATTTGTTACACTAGAGCATTCCCCAAAATCATGTAAGAACATATGCCAAACAGTAAAATATAAAAACCATAATGTCAATGAACAAGTAATCGAAGTAAAACTGTTGTTACTGAAGAAGTAAATCTCAAGGCTCACATGACAACATGTATCACAAATATTAGAGAGACAAAACAACTCAGCACAGAAAAATGTTCGCTGCTTTATTTTACAGTAAAACTTCAAGCAATTAAATAGTGGTATAGATGTACAATAATGCAAAAACGTTTTATAATTTATTTAAAATATATTATTGAAATTATATAAAAGATTTCTTTTACTTTCCTTTTGCCTTACATGAAATTTATAATCACAATTTAAGAACTCTTGAAATTGCAATGTCAACTAAAACTGCCCTGACTCTTATGATATCAATATCTCTCACTGATTAATCCAATCTTCAATCAAAAGAGGGAATGTTAAAAAATGACGCATCTACAAATGAAGGAACCAAGCATCTAAGATAATTGGGCCTTTGTAATTCAGCATACAATTAAAGTATATTCATTGATGATTTAAAAGGAAAGTCATGATCATTTAAAAGTGCCCACGTGATAGGAATAAAAATTGCTGTCCCGGTGAGAATTTTTCATTTTTTATGTTCATAAAAACACATTTAATTCAAAATAGGGTAAGAAAAAGCTCTCTAATTATAGAGTTATTTCATGTAAGCATACGCTACTAGTGTGCAAGCACCATTATGCAGCTAATGCTTGCAAAAGATAACTAATACGAACAATTTGTTTTGTTAGTAAGGCTTACATAAGATTATAATATTTGCAAATAGTGTCATAAACTTTTAGATTAGCAGACAGCAAAGGTAATAGCTTGTATATCCCGCATTGAGAAAAGAATATTTGTGTACAATAGACTTATAAGAGGGCTTATAAATCTATGAGGACACAACAAGGAAAAAAAATTACTGAGAATTATAAACTTAATTATGAGAAAATGTTTTGAAAATAATCTCATAATTATTAAGAATTCTACTAATAGATTAGCACATACTAAATACATTAACATTTCCCATCAAGGTGGAGAATATATATTTACGAGCTCCAACATATTTAATGAGTCGTAGATCCATGATAACAATATTTATCATTTTTTATGAACAGGATAAATGAAAAAAAAAAATCTTAAAAAGCAAGTCTTGCGTACAATGACAACTTATTTCAATATGTGTAGTTCATTCATGAAAAATAAGATTGTTGGCTAATTTTATGTTGAGTAACATAGAAATCAAAATCTTCTATTAGAGTTTTAATACATCATTCTGCATTTAAAAAGAGTTGTAGCTCTACATTTCACTTCAATGCTTGATTTAGCTGTTGTTTCTTGTTTCATTCTTTTCTAGGTGGTCATATCTTCTCCAACAAAGATGCAACATTCAGAGGTTTACTTCTTGTCCTCAACAAAACCAGCATAACATCGAAGGAAGATCACATGCTCAAATTTAATATACAGAAAGCTTTTTCTCAGGGACATTTTGTATATTTGATGGCCAAAAGAAATGCTTTCCAAAGTTTTTTTTTACATAATTTTGCATGTGCTGATTAACCACTCAAAAGGTGAATAAGACGTGCTAGTGTACCTCTAATAGAGTTTTAATAATTAGATTGGATAATTTAACTTACCAAAAAACCTGTGTTATTAAGATGGATCATCATAGAGGTTCATAATCATCAATTATAATTCGGGTCTCCATAGATATATCAATAAGCTTGTAGCCAAAGAACCTTGCTTTTTAAGGAGGCTAATAACCTTTTTTAGGAAAAAAATAATTCTCTTCACTAAAGATAAACTCAATTCAAAAGACATACTATGGTCATTCCAGATCTTTGGTGACATGTTCGAAAATAGTGTTTACAACGGAGATATTATGATCGCTGTTAAATTTGCAAAAATCTGAGGTGCGCTTTGAGGCTTGCCTCAACGTAATTCTGAAGAAAAACGCTTTGAGGCGTATGCCTCGATTAGCTTAGGGAAGGCATAAAGCATCACATTGGTTGAGATGCGTCTCACCTCAATTCCACTGATGAGTGTGCTTCTCACACTTAGTATTTCTTTCATATATTAGACAATTCAAATATGAATCGAAGCCGCCATCTCGCTAGCAAGAGCTCCTCTCTCCCTAGTCAAGCTTTCAAGTATCGTCTCTTGTTGCTCCGTCGCTAGTACCGCTAAGTTTTTAAGTGCATTTTATTTAAAATAGTCGTCGACATCCGTTTCTCCCTTCCAGGGTTGTATCTGAAGATTTGGGAGAATACCCTAACTTCCACAAAATTCTCACATCGAAACCCGTCGTTCCTTCCCTGCTGCAGTCGCAGGAATAGTAATTTTTTTTCTATTGTTTCTTGCAATTCCACCAAATCTAGCCACCTCCCTCCCTTCTCAGGGAATCCCGCTGCCCAACACAACCAGCGTCCACCCTTCACGAACCTTCCTGCCTACTTCCTTCGTCGTTGCAGTCCAGAACTACCTTCCGACCATCTATACTGCCATTCCAGCCTTCATTCTGATTTGTTGCCGCCTGAACTGAATCATGTTTTTCTCAATCAGAAAGTACGGAAATCAGACAGTTAAATTAGGAGTTTTCTATAATTAGAAGCTTACTTTTTTCTAATATCTTTATTCTGATATATTTCTCTTTTAGCTGAATATTTAAATTAAGAATATTTATTATTAAGTTAACTAAAATAGATTTTATACACTTTATTTTGTACCTAAAATAGATTGTAAGATTGTTATTTAATGAAATAAAAGCAAAGGGAAAAGACAATCGAGCTTATTCAGAATTCAGTCTATTTTTCTCAAAACTTTGACATGGTATCAAAGCTAAAAAAATTTTTTGCCCTAATTACCGATAATCGTTGAAGGACCATCAAAACTCTGTTCCCGCCGGCCTTCTTGCGGGAAGGGAGAAACCATTTCTCCTCCTTCGATTCTCCTTCTACCGCGGCAAGGGAGGAACTATTTCTCCGACTTCGATTCGCCTTCTACCGGTTCGTCTCGGGCTTCAGTTACATATGTGTGTGTTCCTCTGTACGGGCGGCAATAACACAACTTGGATGAACACGGCGGTTCTGGTAACGTGCATGCGCAATTTTCACCGTAATAGTGGTATGGCCTTAGGGATACTCAAGGGCTACGTGGGACTCAGCACCGCCATCTTCACCGATCTCTGCTCTACTCTTTTTACCGATGACCCGACCTCTTTCATCCTCATGCTAGTCGTCGTACATGTTGTTATCTGCGCCATCGCTATGGTCTTGATCCGTGAGACATCGTCTGGAACTCCAGCGCGGAATCATCTCTATCGTCAATTTCAATCCTGCTATCGCAACTCTCCATCGCCTTCTTCCTCCGATTCAACGAGTTCAAGACAAAGCCGACCGTCGCCGCGAATGGTGTGCAGAATCTCTCAATCTTCTCCATTGGTCTCATTGTTCTTTTAGTTGCTCCGGTTATCGTGTCGGCGTTCCTCTGTTTCAAGGCCTGATCATCCTCACTGCAAGCGGCTAATTCAGACCTGGAGATGGCTCAGAGTCAGTTCAAATGTCGCTCCTCACCAGCAGCAGCACGGAAAAAAAAAATACTTACCGACGGAACCGGCAGTGAGCGGCGATAAGGAAAGCGGATTCAGAAGAGACCAGAGATCAGGGAGGATCATACCATATGGGAAACTATGAGGAAATTGGAGTTTTGGGCATTTTTCGTCTCGTTTATCTGGGGCATGGGAACGGGGATGGCTGTAATGAACAACATGGGGCAGATGGGTCTCTCCATGGGCTACTCCGACGTCTCCATCTTCATCTCTCTCATCAGCATCTGGGGCTTCTTCGACACTCTTGAGCTCTCTCGGGCTTCGACACTTTCAGGCTTCGGCATTATCAAGCTTCGGCCTATCAGGCTTCGACACTTTGAGGCTTCGGCCTCTCGGGCTTCAGCACTCTTAGTTTTGGCCCTTCGGTCCTCAGCCTTTCAGGCTTCGGCATTTTCGGCCTTCGACCCTCTTAGGCTTCGGCCCTTTCGGGCTTCGGCTTTTCGGGTTTCGGCTTTTCGGGCTTCGACACTCTTGAGCTTCGGCACTCTCAGGCTTCGGCCTTTCGGGCTTCGACATTTTTGGGCTTCGACATTTTTAGGCTCTGACACTCTGAGGCTTCGGCACTCTTGGGCTTCGACACTTTCAGGCTTCGGCACTCTCAGCCTTTGGCATTCTTAGGCTTCGTCAAAACTTTGGCTTCAACACTCTTGGGCTCCCACATTTTCAGGCTTCGACACTCTTAGGCATCGACACTTCCAGGCTTCGACAAAATTTTGGCTTTGACACTCTTGGGCTTCGACATTTTCAGGCTTCGACACTCACAACTTGAGAATTTTTTGTCCCGGTAGTGTTATCAGTTTCTTGTTAGCAAATTGATGTTTTCTGATCAGTCAACATCAATTTGAAGGGGGGTGTCAATCAGGAAGAACGGAAATCAGACAGCTAAATTAAGAATTTTTTATAATCAGGAGCTCTTTTATTTCTAATATCTTTACTCTGATATATTTCCCTTTTAACTGAATATTTAGATTAGGAATATGTATTATAAATTACCTAAAATAGATTATATGCACTTTATTTTGTATCTAAAATAGATTGTAGGATTGTTATTTAATGGAATGAAAGCAAAGAGAAAAGACGAGCCTATTCAAAATTCGGGTTATTTTTCTCAAAACTTTGACAGTTTTGAGGTCCTGCATCCCCCGCTTGCTACCCCTTGCTGCAATACCCTTTCCCCATGCCGTTGTCACCAAAAACTACCAACCTGCTGCTCTACGGCCTCTCCCAAACGCCTTACATGTGTTGTCGCCCAAAGACAACCCTCCATCGCTCCTACTTGTTGCAACCACCACCCTCCGTCACTCTTCCCAAAATTCCAGCCACCTAACACCCCTTTCCAATCCTTCTAGCTGACCACCACCATCCTAAAATCGGACCCCAATGTGAGTTTATATGTCATGTTGTTATATTTGCCTTTGCAAGTGTGGTTAGTTGTAACCGTCTTTTTGCTTTCAATAATAAAATTTATTTTTCTTAGTGTTATTTAGGATAACACCGGTATCATTTTAACGCTATTACTATTGTAGTATTTCTAGCATCTGCCAATACCAAACCCCACTTCCACATAAAAATCCTCCCCTTTGCTGACTTTTCAAACCGGCAACCCAAAATTTTTCTTGCCCACACTACATTATCCCTATACACCCTATTCCACTTACCAAAACCCAAACCCCAACCACGTCACCGAAGAGACAACAATTGGGATCTATTCAACAGGAAATGCCACGATGTCGTTTACGAGAAATCCACAAAGAGATGCCTGAAACCTTCTTTCTATGGAAGATGTGCGGCGAGAAATCCTTCAACTACAACAAAGACTTGTCGTCTTTGAGAGAAGGCAATCCAGACAAGTCATTCATAGTCACAACAATGGCTTGCCAGATCGAATGAATAAAGTGAATCTCTTCCACCATGTGGATTCCAGGGATGAATAATCTCTGCCTCAAAGTTTTGACCTAAAAAATTGAGAAGGCAGGATTTTGAAGAAACAAATGTGAAGCTGGAGCTTAACGTGTGTGCGGTACTATAACTGCTACAGTAACACGAACCCAATACTGTAGCTACTACAGTACCGTGGAAATATATATCGCAAGAGGTATCGAAATAACCCTGTTTTCCTTTCTTATGCTTTCTTTCCTATCATCTTTCATTCTTTTTTAGTATTTTTCTATAAATGTCTTGTATTGGAATTTTGAATTCAATTTTGGCTCAGATTTCTGTCAGGAGAGCTATCGACATCTGTTTCTCACTCCAAAGGTTGTATGTGAGAGTTTGAGTGGTACTCCGACTATATTTCTCTCACGGGTGGTGTTAATCTTCCCTATCCCTTTCCACATCCCACTCACATCGCTCCTAACCGCCCTTCATTGATGCAGCCTCCCCGAAACAACATCTTGTTGTTTTCTCTGCAGTTCCAACTCTAGCCACCCATCCTCAATACCACCACCCCGGAAAGCCATCCTCTTGCAGTATTGCAGTTCCCTGCATCCCCCGTCATTTCCGTCAATATTTCTCCTTATTGCAGCCACCTGAAAACAGCCTTTTCTTGCAATTTTCACTATTCCAACCACTCAACCATCAATTCCTCTCCATCCATCTTGATGTTGTTGCCGCAACTTCTCCCCTTCATTGTCCTCGTCCACACCCTTTGTTGTCGCCGCGCCTTCTAGTCTTCACCCACTCCTTGCTACCTTATCGGAGAACTACTTAATCATTTGTGTCGTGTATGTTGCTATTTCCAATTTTCGGGTTTCGTGTTGTTATATTTTTTCCTTTCAGAGTATGATTGTAACTGCTTAGTTACTTCAAGTAATAATATGTAATTTTCTATTATGGTTTGGGTTACCTTCGGCGTTATTTAATATCATAGCCAGTCTAACCCTAATTCAATAATATGTAATTTTCTATCCCGAGGTGGTGTTTATCTTTCTTATCCCTTTCCACATCCTTCAGTGTTTAGCATCTGCCTTACCTCTTCACAAAATTTTTTCTTTTCTATTCCCAAACTTTTGACCTAACCCTAATTTCCCCTTGATAATTTTCAAAATCAGCAATCATAAATTATTTTTTACGCCCTCTTTCACCTCCCACTCCAAACCCTGATCATGCCATCAATGAGATATATGCTTGAGCCTACCTAGAAAATGATGCAACGAGAGATCAACCAAATTTAGCAAAGGCTTCCATACATTTGAGGATGAAACACATGAAATTACCCTCAACTGTGAATTGGAAAGTTCAAAGGGGAACAGGAGAATATGAAAATGAAGAGGGGATACAACTTCGGTTCTTACCAGCTTATTATAGACAAAATGTTCAGACTCAAGCATCAGAGATGGAGAGACCACATCACCGAACGACTACCTATTTTACAAACAAAGTTCAACCTCAGGATCTTACAGCTAGAGTACACCTAGAAAAACACCCAAGATGACCTCGACAGAGAAAATGCTGGTTCAGAGTGGAGAACAGGAGGAAACAATCCGCATCCCTAAATTTGTCACATCCAGAAGGTGTCGCAAATGCCACGGATTTGAGCATATTGAATTAGACCGCACAACTTAGTGGACGATTTATTTTATTGAGCAAGGTGTTCTTGAAAATTGAGTAATGAAAAAAGTAGATACCGGAGATGGTGAGGATACATGAGAAGAGCAACTTTCAGTTGAGAAGGAAAAGACTCCAACCGACTTCACGATGAGCGTCCAAAGCAATCGTGAGTTGAGGAACTGACACCAAAGGAATGGTAACCTGATAAGAAAAATTAAGGCTATTCAGATCTATAGACTAATTCTTGAGTTGCCCCTACTGAAGAAGGTCCAACGCGTCAGAAAAGGTGCCCTTTTGTGCCATAACAAGATTACATGGATTTATTCTGTTGTTAGTTTCAGTTCAGCATGATACCCATCATCAGATGTCTAAATATGAGAGATAGACCCCAACCTTGAAATTTATCTTAGGAGCTTGATGGGAAAGGAAATTGTTCAATGAAGTCCAGGTCCTATTAGTGAAGAAGAAGTCTCTCATGAGTGGTTGCTATTGAGTGGTGCAGTCTGCCACAAATTTTACCCAAGTTAATTCTGATTACATAAATGTTTATCAAATTCACTTGGACGAAAACGAAGAGTGGAAGATATCAAATACATATTTAATGACTTGAGAGTTGGTTCATGAGGGTAGTCATCCATGTATAGTTCCAATTATGATTATGCCAAAACAAGATGGATATATATTTTATCAAAATGTACTTTAGAATACAAATGCCAACATGATTGACTTACCGAAAGATTACAACGTTTCCACCACCTTTAACGTGGTCGACCTAATGTTATATAAAAAGACAGAAGTTTCAACGGATGAGGTCAAAGCTCCCACAAACCTCGAGAGATTGATGCGAAAGCTTACAGCGTGAGCGGTACTATAGCTGCTATAGTACTGCGGAAATATATATCGCGGGAGGCGCCAAAAATAACTCTGTATTCTTTTCTTATGTTTTCTTTCCAATTATCCTTCATTCTTTTTTAATCATTTCCTATATGTGTTGTATTTGGGTTTGTAATTCAGTATTGGCTCAGATTTCTGTCAGGATAGCCACCGAAGTACGTCTCTCTTTAAGGGTAGTATCTGAGGGTTTGGGTGGTGCTCTAATTGTATCTCTCTCTCCCAAAATGTTATTTATCTTCAATATCATTTTCCAAATTCTCCCCACGTAGCTCCCGACCGCCCTCCATTACTGCAGCAATCCCCAAACAGCTGCACCTTGTTGTTTTCCCTGCAGTTTCCCCACTCTAGCCACCTGTCCTCCCAGTCGCCACCCTGGACAACCATCCTCTTCCCGTCCTGCAGAACCCCACATCTCTTGTCACTTCAGCTGGAATTTCCCCTCACTGAAGCAGCCTGAAAAAAGCCTTTTCTTGTTTTTTCAGTTGTTACAGTAACCCAACCGTCCATTCCTCTCCTTCCAGCTTACTGCCTCTGTCACAACCCCTCCCCTGCACTGTCGCCATTCAAACACTTTGATATCATTGTGCTTCCAAACTTCACCCACTCCTTGCTACCTCGTCAGACAGCCAAACCTTCGTTGATCACCACCACCACCATGAGATCCCACCCTAGTTTGGTTATGTGTGCATCTCTATTACTATTTCCAATTTTGGGATGTCGTGTTTTTATATTTTTTTCTTTCAAGTGTGAGATTGTAACCACTTAATTTCTTCAAGTAATAATATTTATTTATTTTTATTATGGTTTGGATTACCTCCAATATCATGTGAATGTCATATTTTGATGACCACTTGGATTCGAACATATTCATTGAGTGGCTCCAAACTGAACATTTTNATCCAATTTTGGGATGTCGTGCTTTTATATTTTTTTTTCTTTCAAGTGTGAGATTGTAACCACTTAATTACTTCAAGTAATAATATTTATTTTTTTTATTATGGTTTGGGGTTACCTCCAATATCATGTGAATGTCATATTTTGATGACCATTTGGATTCAAACATATTCATTGAGTGGCTCCAAACTGAAATTTTTTTTGAGTACCAGGACGTCTCAACGGATGGAATGGTGAAATTAGCTGTTAATAAGTTAAAGAAGAGCGCATTATTTTAGTGGTAATATTTAAAGCACCTACGCCAGCGAGAGGGAAAAGATAAGATCACTAGTTGGTCCCAAATAAAAGGAGATATGTAGCGTATGTACTTACCAGTTCATTATGGACAGGATGTGCAGACTAATTTCAAAAGTGGGGAGACAACATTACCAGATGACCATCACATCTTGCAGGCATAGTTCAACCTCAGAAACTTATAAAAAGAATATACTCGGGAGAACATCTAAGTCAACCACGCCTAAAAAGACACCAGGTCAGAGTAGAGACAGGTAAAACCAATCCACATTTTCAAATTCATCCCAACCTATAAATGTTTCAAGTGTCATCTATTTAGGCATATTGAAACAGATTGCACAACCAATAGAAAGATATTTTTCATAGATCAGGGAGCAGTTAAAGAAATAAAAAGTGACCAAGGAGAAGAAGATTTGAGAGAGGATTCTCAACTTCTAGCCAACAAAGATGAGAAGCCAGTGATTCCAATTGAACCCAGAAAAGAAACTCAAGCTGACTTGACAGTAGTTGTTCTAGAAGGTAGTGAGTCCATGATAATGGTTGTCGAGATTGTGGTAGCTTGAGCCACCATTTTGTAGGCGTTGAGACGAGCATCAATTTGACTAATATTGGATGTCCAAAAGGGACATATGTTTGAGGAATTGATATGAAACGCAGGGCATCCCCATGAAAGAGAAATTTAGACTTTTCAAATATATGGGCTACTGAGGGAGGTCTAATGTGTCTGAGATGAGACTTTTTTTAGTGCCACTTTTGGAAACCCATAAAAAGTCATTGTGGTATTAAAATTAGTTTAACACTAAACCCAAAGACAGATAATCAGCCAGGATGGATGAACTGGTGTTGGAAATTGCCTTAGAAGCTTTGCAAGAAGGAACATCTTATAATGAGATCTAGATCCTTTCAGAGAAGAAGAAGAAGAGGCCTCTCTTAAATGGTTACCCTTCAGTATGGGCCAGCCTACCATAAATTGCATCTCAGAGTTGATTCCTCATTATAGACTTGTTTATCATACATCTAACTTAATACGAAGAGTGAAAGGAGTAGATTATAAAACTATTTGCTTTGAATTTGGCTAGTGAACCTACGTCGTTATGCAGTTTCGGCTTAAGTTGTGCCAATGATGGATGAATGTTTATTCTATCATGATGTGCTTTGAAATGACAATAGCTGCAAGATTGACTTACAGGGACTTGGCAATCTTACTGTTGTCTTCAACGGGATTGACCTGACTACTATGAGGAAACATAAACTTTGATAGATGAGATCGAAGCTCTCATAATCTAGGGAGACTGACATATGAGCTACCCGGGAGCCCCGTTTCAGTGTCCCTACTACAATATCGCACCCCGTTTATGCTACACTCCTGTGACAATGTTGGATTCCATTTTCGTGCTTGGATTGAATTGGTCCAGATTTTTTCATTTTTGTAGAGTCGGACGACTCTTTAAGCCACTCCTCACTATCCTCTTATTATATATTTGCTTTTTTGATGTTTTAGGTTTTGTTTTTTGGCAAGAGTTTGTTTAGGACAGCAGTCGGCATCCGTTTCTTCATTTGAGAGTTGTATCCAAAGGTTTGGGTGGTACTCCGGCTATATCTCACTCCCTAGGTGGTGATTATCCTTCCCCTAACCTCCGCAACAATCCCACATCAATCCCCGTCTTCCCTACCCTGACGCAGCCGTCAGAGTAGCAGTTTTTGCTGTTTTTTCCTGCAGTTCCACCAATTCCAGCCACCACCTCCCTCCTTTATAAGCTTGTTTCCGCCCAACACAGCTGGCCTCCACCTATCACCAAGCTTCCGGCCTCGCTTCTTGCCTACTTCCCCGCTGCCAATGCCCAGAATCGCAGTCCAACCTGTTTTTCTGCCTTTCCAGCCTTCATTATGACTTGCTGCTGCCTACACTGCATCATATCCTGTTGTTCCTACATCCCCCACTTGCTGCCACTTGCGCAATACCCTTTCCCCACACTGCCGTCACATGGAACAGCCAATTTGCTGTTCTCCAGCCTCTCCCAGCTGCCTTACAAGTGTTGCCACCCAAAAACCTGCTCTCCATACGCCTGTACTTGCTGCAACCGCCGCCCCACCCAATTATTCCCACAATTCCAGCCACCAAACACCCATTTCCAATCCATCTAGCCAACCACCAACATCCCGGGATCGGACTCCGGTGTGAGTTTATGTATCGCGTTGTTGCATTTGCCCTTTTAAGCGTGTTTGGTTGTAGTCTTCTATTTATTTTCAGTAAAAATGATTGCTTTTCTTAGTGTTGTTTTGTTTATGATAACTCTGGTAACAGAGGGTGGGTAGGGGAGCAACGCACAGACAGGATCAATTTTTGGTCGAATGAAAAAATAACTACTGTATAAGGAGTAATCATCTAAAGGTCAAAAATCGCATCTATATGATGTGTATGCACCATAACAAACAATTTCTAACATGGAGATATAGTTTGCATTGATGTAAGTCAAACCACATTTAGTATAACTTACAAATTAAAAGATTAAAATGNAAAGTCATTTTATCCTGAAAAACATTGCAGTATAAAACATAATTATTACCATATTAGGTAATGAAAAAGGCTANGATCATGTTCGGCACGTTCGTTAAGAAACGAACACGAACAGTGACTTCACGAACAATTTCGAACACGAGCTTATTTCAAACAAACTAAATTTCAAACGAACCGAACGCAAACAAAAGCTCTGTTCGTTCGTGTTCGGTTCGTTTACACCCCTAATTACAACCTACCAACTAGTCAAGGCTCTTCTAGCTGAAAAACAAGTTGCATTCGTTAAACATGAAAGCTCATTTGATGACACAATGCATACCCACAATCAAGCGAATGGTGGATAACATTAAGATGTATGGTGGACATCTCGATCAAGAGGATATCATTCTCCACACCCTCAATGAGTTACCACGACAATATCAAGCATTCAAGACCGCAATTCAAACTCAAATCCAACCATCAGAGTTGGATGATTTCTATTCTCTTTTGTGCAGTGAAGAAATTAATGTGACTACGAATAATCTGAACCTTGAGGCAATTCCCAATGCCACAATTGTCCTTCAAGCCTCCAAAAGAAATCACAACACCTATATTGAAGGCCGTGGAAGAGGTTCACTCTCTCATAAAGACAGGGGACAAGGGGGTCGCAACAAAAATAGATCTACAGTGATATGTCAAATTTGCATCAAAGTTGGTCATTCTGTCACCACATGTTGGTATCGTACCAATCTAGACTACATAGTTTCAGCAAATCAGGTTCTCAATGCTTCAAATTTAGACTGAAGCCAAACTTGACTACTCACATGACATTAGATCATCACCTACAAATAGCAATACCAACTCATGGATCCGAACATTCATTGTGGGTAATGGTTAGTCGGTTTTGGTTCACCGCATTGGAGATGGAATCTTACCTTTGCCTACTTGTAAGTTAAACTTAACTCAGATTTAGCATGCTCCCTCCCTACCTCATAACCTCCTTTCGGTTCAAAAGCTCGCAAAAGATAATAAAGTATCTCTTCTTTTTTATGCCGCTGGTTTTAGCATCTTTGATCCATAGAAATGCAAGGCTCTAATTCGAGGCCACAGCTCTAAAGTTCTCTATCCTCTTCAAGTCACTCCTCCGACAAAATCAGTTAATCAAGCTCTTCATACTTCCCTCCCTCTTCCTTCAACATGACATTGACATCTTGGCCACCCCCATCTAGATGTTCTCAAGTGTATTACCAAACTACATCCTACTTTAGGCCTTACGTTCACTATATTACCATGTAATAGTTGCAATGTCAATAAAAGTCATAAACAACCATATAATCGTTTTCAACTTATGCACTCGGATGTATGAAGTCCTTCCCCTTTATATCTTATCAAGGTTTTCGTTACTATGTAATTTTCATTGACGACTACTCAAAATTTGGTTGGCTTTTTCCTCTTGTTGCAAAATCTAAGGCAACTACTAAATTCATCACATTTATAAACCTAAGGTCTGATGTTGGAGGGGAATTTATGATTGCTAACCTAGCAAAATTCTTCAATGAAAATAGCATTATCCACCAACTATCATGTCCCTACACCCCGGAACAAAATGAGGTTGAGAAACACAAACATCACCATCTCATTGAAACGGCCCGTACTCTTCTCTCATATGCATCTCTTCCCTATCACTTTTGGGTCGATGCACTACTTACAGCTGCCTGCCTAATTAACAGAACACCATCCTAAAACACCTTGGATGTATCTCCATATGAACTCTTACATGACCAGAAATGTACCTAAACCCATCTCAAAACATTTGGTTGTGCATGCTAACTGTGGATGCAGCCACAAGCGGCCCATAAACTCGTTCCAAGGTCAACTCATTGCATTTTCCTAGAATACTCACCCAATCACAAAGGCTACAAATGTCTTCATCCAAAATTCGGGAAATATAATTATCTCACATGTTATTTTTGAAGAAATTCTTATCCATTTGACACTCCACCAAGCCACAACCCTTCAATACCAACCACAAACACTATCAATCCTTACCTCGTCACTCCCGTGCTCCCTCCCAATACTTCACTTCAACCACTCCGTCCAACTCCTGCTTCTACACAACTTCCCCCATCTCCCATACCTAAACAAATTGAATCACCGCGGCTCCCTCACTCCCATCCTCTACATCAACCGACCACTCCAATGCCTGCACCCCATTTGATGCTGACCAGGAGAAATGTCGTAATTTGAAAACCGGTCCAACGTGTGAACCTATTGCACCGACTGGAACAACCACTTGATCCCACGCGTTACTCCCAAGCAGTGAAGTATTTTCACAGGATGAAATCCATGAATGAGGAATTTCATGTCTTACAAGCACAAGCCACTTGGGAATTGGCTTTACTACCGGCTAATCAATCATTCTTGGGTTGTCGGTGGATTTATTACACCAAATTTAATTCCAACAGATCGGTGGCTCGCACAAGGCTAGATTGATAACTCAATGATACAAAAAAGAGCAGGGGATAAATTATCATAATACGTTCTGTCTGGTTGCAAAAAATGCCTCCTCTCCGAAAGTTATTTACTATTTTGTTCCAAAAATTATGGTCCATATTTCAACTTTATGTATCGAATTCTTTTCTCCATGGAGTTCTAGATGAAACTGTTTATATACAACAACCTATTGCATTTATT
This sequence comes from Phalaenopsis hybrid cultivar, assembly GCA_002079205.1. Lineage (NCBI taxonomy): Eukaryota > Viridiplantae > Streptophyta > Magnoliopsida > Asparagales > Orchidaceae > Phalaenopsis > Phalaenopsis hybrid cultivar. The sequence goes on from JXCR01142301.1 coordinate 261,244, forward strand.
GATACTCAACTTCCGTCACATGTGGTTCACTCCAAAGGCTATCTATGGCCACCAGCAATCTCCCTAACAATTGTTTGCCGCCATTCGACATTTTTCATCAATGTGGAATTTGAATTCAGTAAAGTTGATCCATATTTGCTTATTTCCAAACAATCTACTCATAATACTTATGTTCTTCTATATGTGGATGATATCCTAATCACAAGTACGTATGAATCTATCATTGTAGAGCTGAAAAACAAACTTCATTCCAAATTTAAAATTAAAGATTTGGGACTGGCATCCACATATTTAGGCATTGAAATCACTTGTATTGATTCATTCGTTTTCCTAGGTCAACAAAGGTACTTTCAACAACTCTTACAAACAGCAGGTATGCGGAGCTCCAAGGCGGAGTCTACACCATTTCCTATGAAGGTCAATCCGCCAACCGAAACCATCAATCATATGGATGAACCAACAACTCATAGTTGTAGTATCTTACAATTACTAGATCAGATATCTCATTCGTCGTCAATCAACTTTACCAACATATGGATAATCTGTCTATATACCATCACCAATTACTTAAGAGGATATTTCTCTACCTACATGGTACAGCTAATTAAGGCATTCTTATTACACAAGCTGAACTTCAACTACAAACCTACTTGAATTTGATTGAGCGGCAGATTCTACCAACCACAGATCTACCACGGGCTATCGCTCGTACTTAGGAAACACATCGATCACCTAGACAGCAACGCACGGTGGTATGATCGTCGACGGAGGCGGAATATCGAGCGCTTGTGATGGCGACAACCGGACGTCTTCTACAAGACTTTGACATTCCACAGCTTCAACCTACCAAACTTCACTGCAATAATCTCTCAGCCATGGCGATAGCTATATAATCTAGTGTTCCACGCTAGCACGAAACATATTCATATCGACTATCACTTTATATTTGATCACATTCAATCAGGTGAGATACAAATTCATCACATTCACACTGAGGACCAACCGGCAGACATCCTAACTAAATCCCTCTCCAAACAACGGTTCAATCATCTCAAATCCAAACTGATGTTGCAACCTAGACTGAAAGTACAACCAGGACAGCCAGACAGCCAGACAAATTCAGTTAACTGCACTTGCCAAACCCCAGCTGAAAAGATAAATCCACCATTTTCCCTTTAAGCTAGAATGCTCTATTTGCTATTATATATATTCTGTCCCTCTATACATATGTTTGGTTAATGAGAAAAAGCAATGGAGGCGCCTGGAGCTTGCAATACCTCCTCCTCCCTTCTTCTCTCCTATTTTATCAAATCCTGGTAGAGCATTAATCGGATAAAAACTATAACTTCACAAAAGATTGGTAAAAGGTCCAAATTTCAACTTTTTTTTTTACACTAATCAAACTGAGTACTTGCAAATATGAAAGAAAGTTTCAAATTCCAATTAACGGACGGCGCAATGCATCAAATTTGAAAGAGTTCTCGAGCATCAACGAATAAAAACATAAGCTTTAGAGCATTCAAAGCAAGAGCCGAGCAGAGGGAATTTCATACGCTGACATGGAGAAGGGCAAGTTCCTCCTCTGCTATAGGAGAGCGAGAGCGAGAGCGAGAGCTCCATCGTCGAGCAGATTAACAGTAGAAGGGAAAAATATGCATTTTGCAGAGCGATTTCTAGGGCCTTTTTGTGTAGGAAATCCTCTAATTTTAAGTTTTGGAACATTTACATTGAAACCACCAATTTCCTACGTATTTACATAAAAAATGTTAATATTTTATTATAGGAAATTTTTATGTATTTACATATCTCAAGCCTCACATTCAAATTTTTAACATCACATTAAAAATAGCATTGTAATCATTGAAATGCATCAAACTATTATGCATGTAAAGGTAAATGTTTAGATGTACAACAGCAACGATAACAATCCTTGCATGAATCTTTTCTCTCCATTGTGTCCTATTGAGTGTCATATTTCATTTAATCTTAATAAATTAAGTTTATTTTTTTTATACAACATACCCAAAACTTCTTAGATCTATCTCTACATTTCTTAACACGAGTCGAATCTAAAAACGTCTAATCTCTTAACCTGATCATCACATGGTCGATGTTTAATATGACCTCTGGCAAAAGTTAAGACGTGAAGATATGTAAATACATAAAAAAATGTGATATTTTTAAAGATCTTTCATACATAAAGATAACGATTGGGCTCTCCCCACCCTATGAGTTGGAGGGACCAACATGGCTCTGGCTCAAATCTAACTCAAATAACAAGCGTGGATTCCCGCACGATCTTGAGAGCTTCATCCATTGCTATGACATCTTCAGTGTGTCATATTTTCATTTAATCTTAATAAATGTATTTTAAATTTTGAATTAAGAAAAAAAATGATAATTTTGTAAAAATGGCCACAATTCACCCTAAACCCTAATGATAGGTTTGTATGGCTAATATAAAAGTTTGATTTGTTTTGAATTTTATGGAAATAGTGGTGATTAATAGTAAGTTTTTATACAAAAATATCAAATCAATCACATTCAAACTACACCATATTGCACCTTATATAGCCCAACATAATGATATAACCACTTGCAATATTCCATATGAGTTAGCCTTTTGGTCAATATGATTGTTTCTTTTATATAAACATCACCATCCATAGTGTTTTTATCATACATATAGCTTTGAGTGTTATTCATAAATTATGTACATTGAATATACTTTAACAACACATGCAAGATTATGAGCTAATTATATTATATAATGAGTTGTTTTGTCACTTAAGAAATATCATTAATCTTAGGTTAACATGTTAAAATATTATCTCTTTCCAAGTACTTGATACATTATTAATTTATAATTTTTTAGATTAATAATTGAGCGTTTGATATATTGGGTGCTTTACTTAATGTAATTATGTGAATTTCTAATATAAATTAAGTATGTTGTCATATATGTGGTTGATGTCGGTATTATGAACAAACTACTGAAAGAACGTTAATCGTACCATACACAAGGGTTTAATTTCATTGCAATTTAGAAGAAGATAAGTCATAGTTGCATCATATGTCTTATCATCCTAATGCCTAAATAAATTATGTTTATTTAAAGAGCTTATAGGATGATTAAAAAATGCAAGTGGGTCTTATGACTCTATTTATCATCTATCGTACTTTATTAGAATTTAATTCCATATTATGTTTATATTTGATTTTTTGAGCTCGAAATATAAACGAGTCGAACACGAGCTCGCTCTTGTTCGGCTCGTGTTCGGCTCGTTTACACCACTAATCATTGGATTATCAATTCTTTCATATTTTAAATCCATTTTCTATACCATGAAAGCTACATATTTTAGTCAGTCAATACTTACAAACATGCAATCTCCTCATAAAAGGCCCATTGGAAGCAAACTCATTATTAATTTGTCATGTGGACTTGCTGCCTATATATAGTATGATGGCCAATATAACTATTAAAATGTAAAGGAAACCAGTCTATTTATTTGATTTCGTGATATAAAATAAAGCAATTAAAAGAAAATTTATCATTTTTTTCTATCATATTTTTCTCATTCACATGGGACATAGTTATAGTTATGTTTTATGTCTACTTTTTTAGATTCAGCGACGTCTAACTAATATATATATCTATTTTCCACAAGGTCCAAATGAGATGATCGTTTAGAAAGGTCTAAACGCAAAGGGAATGTACAAGATAAGAAGAAACTAACCAAGTGAGAAACAATTCGTCGACCAACCTGAAACCCGCCAAAGAGCCAGTCAACTCGAGAGACGACCAACTTCGATGACCAAAGGCCGACCAACACTAAACGCCCGTCCGACACTTAAAGCTGAGTCGCTGATTCAACCAGAGGCCAACTAAAGATGATCGACTGACCAAAAAAATGCTAGGGGCATATTTGTCAGTTCACGATTATTCTAGTATCTGAATCTCTTCAAGTCAATTTGAAAAAAACAATCTTTCCAAGTCAATTACAAAAGCATTAATGAACACAAAAGAAAATTGGAAACCACAACAAAACAAATGGAAGAATGGAGAAATCCATTTGAGCTTCTCCATCTTAAAGCATTCATATTGAACCCCTCTCGTGTTAAAGTTGCTTTCAATGTATGATTTTTCCAAGGGGAAATATTTGCTTCTAATGTTGCTCACATCACATTTATTACATTTACAAATCTTTGCAAGGTTCTTTCAATGGAAAATTTCATAATTTGACATGCTTTATGAATGTTAAAGATGGCTTTATAATATTCGAGCTTTATGAATGAAATGACCCGAGTAGAATATGATTTTACATAAAACTATGCGTCTAGAGATTTAATGCAAGATTATGACATAATATTTTATTATATTTACTCAAATACCTATGAATAAATGACAACACGGTTTTATAAAAGGAAGACTTCGGTGCGTTTGGTGCAGCAGTGAGATGCTGCACTGCACTTTGTTGCTCTTCAGAGGTTTATGTTTTATTTGCTTTTTTTAAAAAAAAAAACTCTATTTTGCACTTTGCCGTGTGAAGATGTATTTTGCATCATAATCTGACCAAGTGTGGTGGCTGTCAGAAAGCTGATGTTCGATTTTTTTCAAAATAAAAAAAAAATTATAGTAGTCATCACAGTTTTTTGAATAGTAGTTTCTTCTGTCTCAATTTCATACATGTTTCTTCAAACAACTGCAGCTGACTCAGACAAACCCTATCAAACTATCAAACTAGAAAATTCTTAAAGTAAAAAATAACACAAATACCCCTCTTTAAATGACGGCCATAATTGCAACTTGCAAGAGATGGTTTAGTGGTTAGTGTTGACCCGTCTCCACAAAAGGTTAACAGCGTGACTTCTTTGTAAGCTCATGTAAGGTTGACCATCAGTGGGCCCCACACTTTCGTAGTCATAATCATCTTCTCTACGATCAAGCAAAAGTTGTGACATTTTTTTAATGTATTTGCATATCTTGCACATAAACTTTATGTTTTGGCAGTACACAACCCAAATATTACACATCACATCAAAGTTAGCATGATGTAACAAATTATAAGTTTAGGGAGCGTTTGGGGGCAGCTTATTTGGTGTGGTGGCGTTTTGAAAACACATCTGATCTGTTTGGGTAAACTGCGTTTTGACAGTTTATGCGTTTTCAAAACGCTGAAAACAGCGTTTTCACAGCGCACCTATCTAGGTGGGGTGTGCGGTGTTGACTTTTAAAAAATAAAAATAAAAATTTATAATAGTCACCGTACATAACTTATCGATAGATTATTTTTAATCAGCAAATTATTCAATAAGTTGCAGCTACCCCAAACAGACTCTTAATTGCTTGATATGATACTATAAAATTGAGTGGTATGTATCTGATTCTTCTATTTTAAAAATATTATTAGTGTAATGATCACATAATATGATTATCTATGGCAATTGCTTCTCCTCTCTGCCATCTATATATATGTATATATATATATATATATATATATATATATATATATATATATATATAG
>JXCR01142301.1:281793-310352 GCA_002079205.1 Phalaenopsis hybrid cultivar
TATATATATATATATATATATATATAGCCATAATTATGTATGAAAATGTGTATTTCACTTATTAAGTTGTTAAATAATAGTATTTTTGATGTGATATAAAGATTTGGTTGGTTGGCTGCAAGCATCCTTTGCCCAGGTAAAAGCAGAGAAGTTGGAAACCCGACGAACCAATCATCTAGCACCCAAATAATACACACACAGAATAAAGAAGATGGAAACGCGGCTCCTCACGTAGAAACCTAACACCTGCTAGGGTATGAGCAATCAGATGTCACTTGCAGAAATCTAGCGCTCACTCTGGCATGGGTGATCCAACCCCGCAAATTGAAATTTGGTGCTCGTTAAGGTTTGGGCAATCAGACACCCATATGAGAAACTTAACACCAGGCTTATATCCCGCATTCATATGTTTAGACGAGCGACTGGAAACCAGATGCTCACAACGCATATACAGGAATTACTGTGGTTTCTTGTTTATGTGGCTTAGAGAATGGCTTAAATTGGGCAAACTTGATTGTAATGAGGNGAAAAAGCTGCCAAAACATAGTTTACTCAAAAGGCCAAAACAACAATGTTGCGGCGCCGCAACGCTGCGCCAAACGGAGCCTAGGACGATGGATATAATTAATTAAGTATATTTAATTATGATTAATATGCAATGATGAAAAAGGTAGACATGTAATATATACAATTGTGTGTGTGTGTGTAGGAAATGAGACGTTTGAGAAGCTGGGGACGTTGGGGACGGCTTCAAATTTGTTAGTATATCTGACGACTGTATTCAACATGAAGAGCGTGGCAGCTGCAAGTCTGCTGCAGATCTTCAATGGCACAACTAATCTGGCTCCGATATTGGGAGCCTTCCTCTCCGATACGTATCTCGGCCGATATTATACTCTCGCCTTCGCTTCCGTTTCTTCTCTACTGGTATACGTTCATTTGTTATTTTCATTAATTATTACGGTGTCTACTAGAAGAGAAAAATTTGGGTACATAACACGTACGCAGCGCTGCGTATATAATGAAGGTTATATGGGCGTTACATCGGCATTATATTCGCATTATATCCCTAGTAACTTCCATGTAACATCTAACATACCTAAACTTACAAATAAGTTCTGCGCTTCTGTTTTCACATATCTGTAGGATAGTTTATATGAAAGTTATATAGACATTGTGGATATAACACGAATATAATGTCAATATAACACCCGTATAACCTCGAACGTCTTACATACTCAAATTTTTTCCCTACTAGAAAGCTATCGTGTGAATTTTTTAAAATAAAATAAAATTATAATAATCATCATAATTTTTTAAACAACGGTTTCTTCTACAGCAGCTTCACAGTTGCTTCTTAAGACCGCAGCTCATATCATTTCTTTTTGTATTGTGACAATGACGTGTGTACCACTAAATTTTATTTTATTTTTTTATATTTATAACAACAAAATTCATAAAATTATTATAAGAACAATAACTCATCACCATGTTTTTTTTTTTTTTTTTNGAACACGAACGAACAAAGTTTGTGTTAGTGTTCGATTCGTTTGAAATTTAGTTTGTTTGAAATAAGCTCGTTTTTGAAATTATTCGTGAAGTCACTGTTCGTGTTCGTTTCTTAACGAACGAGCCGAACACGAGCTGTTCGCGAATGACGAGCCAATTTGACATCCCTAATATTAATATATATATAAGCAATATATTATATTAATTCTATAACTTATATTATAAAAATGTATAATATCTATATTAGTGTATTACTAATATAGTATATTAATTTATTATTATTATTATTGTTGTTATTTTATTATATATTATAATTTATAAAATTTAATTTTTAAAAATATCATAAATTTTTTGTATATAATTATTTTAAATTATTTTATATTTCGAACAATAACGGTTCGTACACGAACGAACGCATCACTGTTCGTGTTTGGTTCGTTTAACTAACCGAACGAAAAAAAATTTTCACGTTCGTCTAGTTTACTTATCGAACAAATCGAATACGAATTCATTTATGAACCGAACACGAACAATTCGCGAACAACGAGCTTTTTTGACAGCCCTACTAATAGATAATATTTGGATATGCCATCTAACTATTAAAAAAGATTTACTTACCTACCACTCTACTCTTATATATTCATATAATTTAGGTGGTAAGGATATAAATGAATAGAAATTTGGGGGTATATATGTAAATTCCCCACATCTTGACTATTCAGTATTTGCCACGGAAACTTCTTCCTCCATGGACGAGGGCTGACGTGGCATTAATCAATCATTCACTCAAGCCTTACATATAGTATTGCGTCAAAATACGTGTAGTTGCCTTCCATCCCAACCGTCCATTTTCCATCAAAATTCGTGCTAAACTTGGCCGACTAAAAGCTGCATCAGTGCTCATCTCTGCATCCTTGCGCCTCCACACGTGTAAGCTCGTGTTCAATTATTACTCTGATTTCTTTCATAGTTTTTCTTTTTCTCTCTCTACTCTCTCACTTGCCCCTTGGCTTATATATAGAGAGCAATAGATCCTATACAGAGAATAGGATGGACTCTGTGCAGATCTAGCCAGTGAGAGAGAGAGAGAGAGAGAGGAATCTAGAGAGAGAAAGAGAGAGAAGTATGGCTTCAAAGCTAGAAATGGCAGAGAAGATAGAGAACGGTGCTGCTCCTCAGAAGTTTGTAGCCATGGAAGAAGAAGAAGAAGAAGACTCTAATGCTCCTAAGTTCAGGGGATGGAAGGCCATGCCTTATGTCATAGGTATTCTTTAATTTTTATTANCTGCCACTCCTTTCTCTTGTTGAGAGCTGATAGTGTGCAAATGGCCAGACGACTGATATAAGTCCCGCGAAGTCCGTCTGCGGGCTGATCACCACAGCAGGGGCAGACTCCACAACATCCTTCGAAGGTCCATTATCTTCATAGCTTTTCGATCTGACCATATGATTTACATTTGGATAACGTAAGAAAAAAAGTTAAAAAACACCAACATTCAAAGAAAGCTTTACATACCCATAAATCTAAGAAAGGGTCTTCAAAAGATTTTTTCTCTCTCTCTCGAAATAAGGTACCTCCGCCCTCCCGACAATAGCGGTTGAGAGACGATGATCGTCGCCCCTCCAACTCTGTTTTGCTACCCTCAACACTTGCCACAAGCAAGACTTGCTGGCCCTCGGCCATCATGTTAGCATCGGGCCCACACGCCAGAGTTTCTTGGTGAAGTTTTTTCGGCTACCGTTCCCCAACGCCATCAGATGAGTCGATTATGTCGATCGAATCAGGTTTGGGCCACGACCGTTGTTCTTTCCTCACACTCTCCTTCTTATCTTACAAGGGTCGGGCGTTAGAAGCCTGCCTTGGCCATAATTCTCCATGACGTTATCTAAAGAACGCACTGGACACAAAAACCAAAGGAAAGTAAACTGTTGAAATCAATTCTTGATTTTGATGCCATCAATTGTTTGATGATTTTCATATCCTTATCTTAATTGTCACTATTAAGAAGCAGGAAAACTCAGTGAACTGATGTGTACACACCAATATAGTTAGCACAAATCTCAAAGTAATCGAACGACAAAAGGTGATGACACGATGATCCAAGCATTAAATTCAAGAAAGATGATCTGAACCGGTTATCAGAAAGGTCAACAAATTGATCAAGTCCAACCCCGAAGAATTTGGTTAGCGGGCTTATCCACAATCTTAATTATTGAAGCTCCCTAAAGGCTGACTAAACGCAATAGATAGACCGACTGCTCATACCTTGACATAAATGATTTCTAGCTGACCCGACGCTTTGGCTGACTAGAACATAACGACCACCATATATGAATTCAAATATTAATAAAAATTTAGTATTAAATCAAGACATTGATTGCATTGAGGGCTATTTCCATAATTTCTCTCTCCTTTCGATAACTGCGGGCTATTTTCACAATCTCACCCTCCTTTATGTAATGTAATTGTACAAGAAGGCCTCCTTAGGCTCGATGATGAACAAAAGACACCGGGTCTGGGAAGTTATTTCCCGATATCTCTACCGATAATTCACTAGTATTTTTTTTTTCTCTTTACTCTTCTTCCTAACTCTAACTCTCGAGACGTGTATTATCAAAGAATAACTCTGTATTTAACAAATAGAAACATCCATCAATTTAGAGAAATAATACGAAAATTGACAACCTTCTTAAAAATGCACAAGACTTCAATCAACTTGTTAATCGAAATCAAAATAGAAGAGGAGAGAGATGACAACTTTACTTTAATTTAATTAAAAAAAACATGTTAAATATATTTTTATATTAAAATACTAAAAAAGCAACGGGAATCAAGGTGAAATCACCCTACCCTTAATATAAATAAGTTTGAACCGGCACGCCAAATAATAAAAGACTCGTCGTCCGCCCAATTTATCCTTTTTATTACTCTCTGAACGCCCATCGTCTCCCCACCTGCTAAATCCATCGATTTTTTTCCTTTTTTGGGTTCTGTGTTCGCTGGCAGAGGATTGGAAACCTGAACTCCAAGGGATCTACTGACTGATTTTGAAGCGGCGGATGTTATGGATCTGGAAAAAGCTTATATTTCCGAGGAACTCAAGACGGTCTCCTGCTCGATCTGTCTCGATCTTGTTCTGCATAAGGGAGAGAGGTCAACTGCAAGGCTCCAATGCGGGCACGACTTTCACCTAGGTGATGAATTCGATTCATTTATCCTCGAATTTAGCGTATTTTGATGCAAAACTCGATTTAGTCTCATCTTCTTAGGCATAGGTTACATAGCTACGGCGGTATTTGCTGTGGGCAGTGCTTTTATATGCAGATCTATGGTTTTAGTAGATATTGTCTGCGATATGATTTTGTGCCATAGCCTCGGAGTTATTTTTCTGGCTGTAGAAGTGTAGAGTTTGTTGTTCTACTGATCAAGCAATCTGTTTAAACAAACTCTTTTTTTTTTTTTTTTTAACTAGGTGATTGTTTTATGAGTCGGGTGANCGAATCGGGACGAAGAGGAATCAACAGCTTCTTCAATTGGTATTATTTCACCTTCACCATAGCCATGATGATATCCTCCACCTTCATCATCTATATTCAGAGCAACATAAGCTGGACTCTGGGGCTGGGCATCCCAGCTGTGCTCATGTTCTTCTCCTGTGCTTGCTTCTTCCTTGGGACTAATCTCTATGTGAGGGTGAAGCCGGAGGGCAGTCCTTTCACGAGTGTGGCTCGGGTTTTCGTCGCGGCTTATCGGAAGCGAAATTTGAAGATTTCTGATGACGATCAATCGAAGTCTCTCTTCGATCCTCCTATTGTTGGTAGTACAATAAGAACCAAGCTTCCGCATACTGATCAATTCAGGTCTTTCTTCAAGCAATCTTATTGCGTTGAAATCCAGACTCTTTCTAGGGAGTCATTTTACTCCCAGAGTTTATAAAAGTGTCAATTTAGTCCACAAACTCTTTTTAATGAAGACAAAATAGTCCTCATTGAGGATTATTTCAACATGTCTTAAAAGAGTCTCGAGACTAATTTGACAATTTGATAAACGCTGGGACTAACATTTATTTTGATTACTCATTCTTTGTGTCAACATTCATGTTTCGCTACAAACAAATAATTCTAAATGCGACTTTGAAAATTTCTAATTCAAATAGTTGCATCAAGTTGTCTTTGATCGGTTGGAGTTTCTAATAACATATTGGACTATAATGTTGGAAATTTAGCGAAACCTAACTTTTGAGAAAATCAAATACAACAACAACAAAGAGAAGCCTTTATCCCACTAAGTGGGGTCAACTACATGAATCCATTTTCTCCATTGTGTCCTATTGAGCGTCATATTTTCGTTTAATTATAACAAATTAAGATCATTTTTTATACAACAAGCCTATGTTTTTTTAGATCTACCTCTACTTTTCTTAACATAAGTCGAATCTAAAACATCTACTCTTTTATCCGGATCATGTGACCGAACTATCTAAGAAGAGTCTCTCTAGTCTTGTTTACTGCTCAAACTACACCAACCATTTCACAAAGATATTCAATTCACATTTTACCTCTATTGTAAAGCTACTCATCCACCTAAGCATTCTCATCTCAACAACACTTAACTTAGTTTTATGTTTCTTTTTTATAGGCCAACATTTTGCTTCATAAAACATTGCAGACCTCACCACCATCTTATAAAATTTTCCTTTCAAGTCCAAGCAGTACTTTTTTATCACACAATAGGCCCGATTCATTCCTCCACTTCAACCATCCAACTTAAATTCTACTAATAACATCCTCCACTTCAACCACGAGTAAATAAAATAAAGCAGAAAAAAGAAAAATGCCATTTGCATTAAATATATAGGGGCATTTACATACATACTACTCAATTCCTATCTATTTATATATCTAATACTTGAAGTTTACATTTTCATTTTATATTTTCAAAATTTCAAACACAAATTTTCATGCATAAATAATGCAGCATGTACATAAAAATTGTTAGATATGTAAATACAAAAAGAGTATATATGTTCGCTGTATGTTTTGATCATGATGGTGGAGTTCTACATCAAAATTTACAACTCTAATATCAAGTAATAGTGTTTTGTTAACATGCAATTTAAAAATGTAGTTCATTGAGTCCTCGAGGTNTGAGGGACGGAAGCTGGCGCGACAGTGGTGCCCAACGCGTAGGAAATCAATCGGACGGATGGACAGGATAGAGGAGGAGCAGCACGCCTCCATAGTCGTACCTATTGCTGGTCCTTCTCGTTTTCTCTCCGCCTTGTCCCACACTTTATTGTGCTCGCTTCGACGAGTTCGAGTTTATAAAAGAGCTTAGCGGGGAAGAGAACTATGACTTGGCGTGGACGGAAGGAGAACGCGGACACGCTAGGTATCTATCAGGCGCGTGCGTGGCGAGGAATGGTGGAGCGCGGAGCGCAGGTCTGCGGCCGGTGGGTAACAGTAACATTTGTTTAGCCCATGTTCATGACCAAGACGAATGCTGGGAAAATATTTGGTTATATCCGCATTATACCCCTCTAATTTTTCTGTAATCTATCTGTAATCTATAACTTATAAATATATAAAACATAAGCATAAAATTTACTAGTTACAGGTAGGTTTATGAGTTTCTAAACCATCAAGGCAAAGAAAAAAATCAACTCTAACTTTAATGCCACTCGAATTAAGAATATCATTAGTTCTAAAACCAAGCTTAATAGATTATCTAAGAAAATAAAGCCAAATTAATCGTATAGCCTTTATACCAAATCAATATATTCAAAGCTTTAATAGGTAAATTTTCTAGCAATAGGAATGTCAGAGATAAGAAGCAAGCAATTATTAGGAACATTTCATTCTTGAGGACAAAAATCAAATTTCATGAATCTTGGGGAATAATTAGATTAATCAAATAAAAAAATAAATTTAAATATTTTTTTAGGATTGGCATTTACATACATAGCACACAATTCTCATGCATTTAGATACCTCGCATTATGGGTGTAAACGAACCNTCCCTCTAATTTTTCTGTAATCTATCTGTAACCTATAACCTACAAATATCTGTAACCTATAACCTACAAATATATAAAACATAAGCATAAAATTTACTAGTTACATGTAGGTTTATGAGTTTCTAAACCATCAAGGCAAAGAAAAAAATCAACTCTAACTTTAATGACACTCGAATTAAGAATATCATTAGTTCTGAAACCAAGCTTAATAGATTATCTAAGAAAATAAAGCCAAATTAATCGTATAGCCTTTATACCAAATCAATATATTCAAAGCTTTAATAGGTAAATTTTCTAGCAATAGGAATGTCAGAGATAAGAAGCAAGCAATTATTAGGAACATTTCATTCTTGAGGACAAAAATCAAATTTCATGAATCTTGCGGAATAATTAAATTAATCAAATTAATAAATAAATTTAATCTTTTTTTTAAGATTGGCATTTACATACATAGCACACAATTCTCATGCATTTAGATACCTCGCATTATGGGTGTAAACGAACCGAACACGAACAAACAGAGTTGTTGTTCGTGTTCGGTTTGTTTGAAATTTAGTTTGTTTGAAATAAGCTCGTGTTTGAAATTGTTCGTGAAGTCANATAAATAATAATAATAATAATCATAAATCATAAACAACCAAATAAATTAGTGTTCAAAATTAATAATTAACTTATCAAACAGACTTTTAATAATTCATTATATTATATATTTAAATAAATGGGTATAAACATGTCTCACAAAAATGAATATCAAATTGTCCATCCAATCAACTAATAGATAGGGGTGTAAACGAACCGAACACGAACAAATAGAGCTTGTGTTAGTGTTCGGTTCGTTTGAAATTTAGTTTGTTTGAAATAAGCTCGTGTTTGAAATTATTCGTGAAGTCACTGTTCGTGTTTGTTTCTTAACGAATGAGTCGAACACGAGCTGTTCGCGAACGACGGACCAATTTGACATCCCTAATATTAATATATATAAGCAATATATTATATTAATTCTATAACTTATATTATCAAAATATATAATATGTATATTAGTATATTACTAATATAGTATATTAATTTATTATTATTATTAATTTACTATATATTATAATTTATAAAATTTAATTTTTTAAAATATCAAAAATTTTTTGTATATAAATATTTTAAATTAGTTTATATTTCAAACAATAACGGTTCAAACACGAACGAATGCATCACTGTTCGTGTTTGGTTCGTTTAACTAACCGAACGAAACAAATTAGTTCACGTTCGTCTCGTTTATTTATGGAACAAATCAAATACGAACTCATTTATAAACTGAACACGAACTGTTCGCGAACAACGAGCTTTTTTGACAGCCCTACTAATAGATAATATTTGAATATGCCATCTAACTGTCATATTCATATGCATAAAAAAAAAGGTGTATTTTAACTTTCGAAAAGCTATTATAATTATATTTTTGGTGTCATCTGGTACAAATATANTATTCATATGCATAAAAAAAAGGTGTATTTTAACTTTCGAAAAGCTATTATAATTATATTTTTGGTGTCATCTGGTACAAATATAAAAAAGCAAATTTTAGGTGGTAGAGCTGTAAATGCATAGAAATTTGGGGGTATTTATGTAAATTCCCCACATCTTGACTATTCAGTATTTGCCACGGAAACTTCTTCCTCCATGGACGAGGGATGACGTGGCATGAATCAATCATTCACTCAAGCCTTACATATAGTATTACGTCAAAATACGTGTAGCTGCCTTCCATCCCAACCGTCCATTTTCCATCAAAAGTCGTGCTAAACTTGGCCGACTAAAAGCTGCATCAGTGCTCATCCCTGCATCCTTGCGCGTCCACACGTGTAAGCTCGTGTTCAATTATTACTCTGATTTCTTTCATAGTTTTTTTTCTCTCTCTACTCTCTCACTTGCTCTTTGGCTTATATATAGAGAGCAATAGCTCCTATAAAGAGAATAGGATGGACTCTGTGCAGATCTAGTTAGTGAGAGAGAGAGAGAGAAATCTAGAGAGAGAGGAATCTAGAGAGAGAGAGAGAGAAGCATGGCTTCAAAGCTAGAAATGGCAGAGAAGATAGAGAACGGTGCTACTCCTCAGAAGTTTGTAGCCATGNTTTTCTCTCTCTACTCTCTCACTTGCTCTTTGGCTTATATATAGAGAGCAATAGATCCTATAAAGAGAATAGGATGGCCTCTGTGCAGATCTAGTTAGTGAGAGAGAGAGAGAAATCTAGAGAGAGAGGGAATCTAGAGAGAGAGAGAGAGAGAAGTATGGCTTCAAAGCTAGAAATGGCAGAGAAGATAGAGAACGGTGCTACTCCTCAGAAGTTTGTAGCCATGGAAGAAGAAGAAGAAGAGGACTCTAATGCTCCTAAGTTCAGGGGATGGAAGGCCATGCCTTATGTCATAGGTATTCTTTAATTTTTATTATATTTATAAATATCATTATTAATATAAGAAAATTTTGCAGTATTTTATATAGAACATTATAAGTGTTAGTGCTTCAAAGATTTTCTAACATCAAATTTAAATATTTTGATGTATTTTTAATTTTTTTTTAAATTGTGGGTATGTGTATATATTTCATAAATGTAATGACTAGAGGTTATTATACGAGCTTCCAACCACTCTTAATGTGTCTAACAATTTGAGTACCACCTTTTTAAGGCTAACTGTGTTAGAGGGGATTCAAACCCCCGACATGAGGTGTCTTATACCGTGGATGACAACCAACAGGTCGGGTGGTACTTTTATGTTACTTAGCTGTCAAAATTATTTATGTGATGTGATGTAATGTGAATGCATATAAACATTAGGAGTGGAAATATGGGTTTGTATTGTTTGAAAACATGTGGTTGGTTTGTGGGGGGGGAGTTGTTGAAATTTTTTTCTATTGAAATCTTTTTTGTGAAGAATTTATGTTAAATATTATTTCATTAGCTTTCATTAAACAAACTTTGACGAGAAGATACTTTTTTACTTTTCCAATCTTTATGAGCAGCTTTTTCCTCAAAGATTCCACAAAAAAGTACTTTTTACACAAATTTTTTGGTTTGGTGAGATAGTTTTTTATGATTACTTTCGGGGCAGTTTATTTGATGCGGTGCGTGTTGAAAACATACTCAGGACTGTTTGGGTAAATTACATTCTGACAGTTTAATTAAAAAAACTGTGTTTTCAAACCGCTGAAACAAACATTTTCAACAATATATGATAAAGATTCAATTTTGTTAAAAGCTTTGTTTTAATTACTCTTTTTTTTCAATAAAAGTTATTAACTTCAATAATTACTTGCAAATTTTTTTTATTAATATTATTTAGTCTCATAATTATTTTTAATCGGAATTATTTATTTATTTTTTAATATTTGTGACTAAAATTAGAAGAAAGCCTTTTAGTCCCACCTAAAAGAAATTAAGCTTCATTATACTAAAATGTGCATTTAATCACACCAAATTAGAAAAAAAAGCACCTTAAAAATACATTTTTTATATTAACATTTTCTAAATTTTAGAACTTGAATAATATTTTTATCAGAAAAATTGGCTTAAAGAATAGAATTTCATCCCATGCATACATACCACTCAATTCCTATATATTTACACATCTGCCCTTCTATGCATTAAAAAGCTATATTTTACTTTTTAAAGTTAAAAAAGTAATATTTATATTATAATATAAGTATTAAAAGCAAAGTAATTTAGGCCTTATATATGTAAATACATAGGAATTGTTTGGTATATATGTAAATATCTCATTTATCTAGCATTCTTATCATAAAACTTATTTAGAGACTAATATAATACACTTGACCCAACAGCTGTTTATGTTGAAGATCAGATATACTATTAAAACAAAGTTTTTGACAACACTTAATTAAATGCATTTTTAAAAAAATATTGTTAAAAATATTAAAAATAATGCATAAAATATTTAAATTCGTTGCTGAAAACTTCTTCAAAATAACAATTGTAGCGATTTAAATTCCCCCACAATAAAAAAAAAGCAGGATTTTTTTGCAGTTGTGGTTGTCTGTATAACATATTGTAAAAAACTCATTTTTAATAAGATTAAAGCTCTGTTTGGGGCAATAGCATCCAGCAAGAAGATGCTGCTGTGAAACTGGGAAGAATAATCTGATATTGCAAAAAGATGCAGCACCTAGCCAGGAGCTGTGGACAGCAGGTTTTTGAAAAACCTATCAGAATGCAGTTTACCCGAACGACCAAAACAACAATGTTGCGGTGCCGCAACGCTGCGCCAAACGGAGCCTATGACGATGGATATAATTAATTAAGCGTAATTAATTATGATTAATATGTAATGATGAAAAAGGTAGATATGTAATACATACAAATGTGTGTGTGTGTGTGTGTAGGAAATGAGACGTTTGAGAAGCTGGGGACGTTGGGGACGGCTTCAAATTTGTTAGTATATCTGACGACTGTATTCAACATGAAGAGCGTGGCAGCTGCAAGTCTGCTGCAGATCTTCAATGGCACAACTAATCTGGCTCCGATATTGGGAGCCTTCCTCTCCGATACGTATCTCGGCCGATATTATACTCTCGCCTTCGCTTCCGTTTCTTCTCTACTGGTATACATTCATTTATTATTTTCATTTTTTATGGCTTTTATTTCCATTTTGTTCTCGCTAAAGAAGGTGTCAACTAGAAGAGAAAAATTTGCGTAGCGCTGCGTACATAATGAATGTTATATGGGCGTTATATCGGCATTATATTCGCGTTATATCTCTTGTAATTTCCATGTAACCTCGAACCTACATGTAACCTAACTAAACTTACAAATAAATTTCGCGCTTCTGTTTTCACATATCTGTAGGTTGCATGTAGGTTATATGAAAGTTATATGGAGATTGTGGATATAACGCAAATATAATGTCAATATAACACCCGCATAACCTTCATTATGTACGCAGCGCTGCGAACGTCTTACATACACAATTTTTTCCCTACTAGAAAGCTATAGTGCGAATTTTTTAAAATAAAATAAAATTATAATAATCATCATAATTTTTTAAATAACAAATTCTTCTACAGCAGTTTCACAGCTGTTTCTTAAGACCGCAGCTCATATCATTTCTTTTTTTTTTATCAGGACAATGACATATGTACCACAAAATTTATATGTATTTACACATCTTATAACACCTAAATTTTATTTTATTTTTTTATATTTATAACAACAAAATTCATAAAATTATTTTAAGGACAATTTTTTATTAGCAACAATACCTCATCACCATTATTTTTTCTTTAAAAAAAAAAGGAAAACATAAAAGTTTACATTCATACCACACATTTATTATGTATTTATATATCTAATATTTAAAATTTATTTTTCACATTTATAATATATATTTGGCCCTGAATGAAAGATAAATAGTGGTATTTTTTTTATATAATAACATATGTACCAAATAGGCAAAACCGGCATTATTTTTAAGTATATAAATCCAAGGGTTATTTAAGAGAACATATTAAATTTATGTTTGGGAGGCGTACTATTTACAAATCTACCACCATCTTTCGTCCATTTTTTAAATTCTCACTCAAAAAACAAAGTTCATGATGACAACATATGTAGAAATGCATTCGCTATCCGATCTACACTATTCGTCAGCAAATATGTATTTCGGTGGGTCTTATTTTTAATTTTTTTTTAAGAATGATGGACGGTGGAGATCGGACAGCTTATGCATTTCTGCATACGCTGTTCGTATGGAATAAGTTTTCATTCATGACAAAACCCCAATACTTACTTTACCTTTTTATCAAAATATCAATGATTTGATCGCAACAGATGTATATACATCAATTTGGTAGTTCAAATATATTTACCGAGTGCTAGTTTTTTTTGTAAATATCAATATTTTGAGTGATATGCATGTAATTATCTCAAAGGTGTGACATTTAGATAAATGCCCCCTTAAAAAAGGAGAAAATATTGCATCAGTACTCCGCACGTAGAGTTACGTGCGGACTCCAATGAAATCACGCCACGTGATAGTGACAGAAAAAAATAAAATAAAATATGTCTAGTAACACAAGAAAATATTTATCCCATGTTATTTAAGTGTTATTATGTGTTATTCATGTGTTATTTTGTGTTATTCAATTGTTATTGATGTGTTATTATTATTATAACACCGGAAGTATTCCCAGAATACAATAATACCTGAATAACATACAATAATACAAAATAACATGAAGGGAATGTTCCCCAGTGTTACCGGGCCGATTTTTATTTTTTCCTTGTCACCTACAGATGGCTTGATTTCATTGAACTCCGCATGTGACTCTACGTGCGGAGTTACGATACAGTATAGAAAGAAGGTTTAAGAAAAACATTTAGATTAGATTTTTTTCTCCTCCGTCCACATCAACAATTTCAATTTTGTTACATTTGGGAACCAATTGGGCGAGACAACGCGTGGCCACAGTTGAATAAGCAATTAATGACAACTATTTTGCATTTCAACACATGTGGCCTGATTTATAAATATATAAATTGATTGACAGTTATTGATTGAAACTCTTCTTTGTCAGCTTATAAGTAGTCTTACTTTCATAAATAAACAAATAAAAGTTCTTTGACTGAATCCTAAATTATTCAATCACCACCCTCATCAGTTCCACATGCATTTTACATTTCACCACATATTTTCAATGTATTTACATTCATAATCCTAAAATTTTCTTTCTTTAATGTAGGGAATGTTCATCCTAACACTGACAGCTGCATTCAAAAGGCTTCACCCAATACCCTGCAACATCAATGGGCAACAATGCCAGGCAGCTTCGCCAAGTCAACTATCGGTCCTACTCCTCTCATTCCTATTTCTCGTCATCGGCGCCGGCGGAATTCGTCCCTGCAACCTTGCCTTTGGTGCGGACCAATTCGATCCTCAGACTGAGTCGGGACGAAAAGGAATCAACAGCTTCTTCAATTGGTATTATTTCACCTTCACCATAGCCATGATGATATCCTCCACCTTCATCATCTATATTCAGAGCAACATAAGCTGGACTCTGGGGCTGGGCATCCCAGCTGTGCTCATGTTCTTCTCCTGTGCTTGCTTCTTCCTTGGGACTAATCTCTATGTGAGGGTGAAGCCGGAGGGCAGTCCTTTCACGAGTGTGGCTCGGGTTTTCGTTGCGGCTTATCGAAAGCGAAATTTGAAGATTTCTGATGACGATCAATCGAAGTCTCTCTTTGATCCTCCCATTGTTGGTAGTACCATCAGAACCAAGCTTCCGCACACTGATCAATTCAGGTCTTTCTTTAAACAATCTTATTGCTTCGAAATTGGGTCCCCATACTCTTTCTAGGGAGCCATTTTACTCCGAGAGTTTATAAAAATGTCAATTTAGTCCACAGACTTTTTTAATGAAGCCAAAATAGTTCTATTTGAGGACTATTTAACATGTATTAAAAGAGTCTAGAGACTAACTTGACAATTTTATAAACTATGGGGCTCAAATGGCTCCATGTAAAGGATCAAGGGATTATTTTAACTAATTCTTCACGTCAATATGCATGTTTCGCTAAAAACAAATAATTCTAAATGCTACTTTGAAAATTTCTAATTCAAATACTTGCATCAAGTTGTCTTTGATCGGATGGAGTTTCAGATAACATATTGAACTGTATACTGGAAATTTAGCAAAACCTAAATTAAATCACAACGAGAAAATCAAATAAAACAACAACAAAGAAAAGCCTTTATCCCACAAAATGGGATCAACTACACGAATCCTTTTTCTCTATTGTGTCCTATTAAGTGTCATAATTTCGTTTAATTCTAATAGATTAAGATCATTTTTTATACAACAAACCCATGTTTTTTTAGATCTACCTCTACTTTTCTTAACATAAATCGAATCTAAAACATCTACTCTTTCATCCGGATCATGTGACCGAACTATCTAAGACGAGTCTCTCTAGTCCTGTCTACTGTTGGAACTACACCAACCATTTCACAGAGATATTCAATTCACATTTTGCCTGTAGTGTAAAGCCACTCATCCACCTAAGCATTCTCATCTCAACAACACTTAACTTTGTTTTATGCTTCTCCTTTATAGGCCAACATTTTGCTTCATAAAACATTGCAGACCTCACCACCATCATTCCTCCACTTCAACCATCCAACTTAAATTCTACTAATAACGTCCTCCACTTCAACCATGAGAAAATAAAATAAAACAGAAAAAAGAAAAATGCCATTTGCATTAAATATATAGGGGCATTTACATACATACTACTCAATTCCTATCTATTTACATATCTAATACTTGAAGTTTACATTTTCTTTTTATATTTGCAAAATTTTAAACACAAATTTTCATGCATAAATAATGCGGCATGTACATAAAAATTGTTAGATATGTAAATACAAAAAGAGTATATATGTTCGCTATATGTTTTGATCATGATGTTGGAGTTCTACATCAAAATTTACAACTCTAATCTCAAGTAATAGTGCTTTGTTACATGCAATTTAAAAATGTAGTTCATTGAATCCTCGATGTAAAAATGCAATTTATCAAAAGAAGAAAGGTTAAATAGAAAACTAACCTGTTTGATCATCCTGATTTGCCATTCAGATGTCTAGACAGAGCTTCAATCATTGCAAGCCCTGAAGAAATCAAACCAGCTGATGACAAAGCTTCAAATCCATGGAGACTCTGCAGCCTGCAACATGTTGAAGAAGTAAAATGCATAATCAGAATTCTACCAGTCTGGTCTGCAGCCATGTTCTATGGCATCGGAGCAGGACAACAGGGAACCTATGTGGTCTTCCAAGCCCTCCAATCCGACCGGCACTTCGGCAACAGCAGCTTCCAGATCCCCGCCGGCTCATTCACCGTCTTCAACATGCTCGCCCTCACCATCTGGATCCCCATTTACGATCGGATCATCGTCCCCCGGCTTCAACGGGTGACGAAAATCGAGGGAGGGATAACCCTACTTCAGAGAATGGGGATCGGAATCTTCATCTCCATCATCGCCTTGCTGGTGGCGGCCGTTGTGGAGGCGAAGAGGAGGAGCGCGGCGGTTCAAGAATTCGCCGGCGGGAAAGCCGTGTCGTCGATGTCGAGCCTCTGGTTGATCCCTCAGCTCATGCTCTTCGGGCTCTCGGAAGCTTTCGGCGCGATCGGACAGGTGGAGTTCTACTACAAGCAGTTCCCGGAGAACATGAGGAGTGTGGCCGGATCATTTCTGTTTCTGGGGATGGCAATTTCGAGCTATCTGTGCAGCTTGATTGTGATGGTTGTGCACAGAACGACGGGAGGGAAGGGGAAGGAGAATTGGTTGGCGGGAGATTTGAATAAGGGGAGATTGGATCTGTTCTACTACCTGACGGCAGCAATGGCGGCTGCTAACTTATTTTACTTCATTGTTTGTGCCAAGTGGTACAGATACAAGGACCAGAAATCTGGAGGAGATGGGATCTCCATGGAGATGGCCAAAGCTTCTGATGGAGCTTTGGTTTGAGAGAATCAGGGCTGTTGAATTGAGATCAGATGGTGGGAAAGAACACTGAGAAAGTTGTGTAAAGATGTTGTCAGATTGGATGAGGGCTTATGATTTTAGTGCCCCTTTAAAGTTAGAAGATCATATCAGCTATAAATTATTACATAAGCTTTTGTTAGGCTTGATGTGTCATTTGTGTGATGGGTTGAATTCTAAATTTTGCATGGATCATGCGCAACGAATAGAGAAGGAGACGATGATTTCTATAATTGGGTCTATAATGGTCAATGAAGAGCAATCGATAGTCCAATCACGTTACGATAGGTGCTCCCTCTATTTAACACATGAAATGACATTTCTACCCCTTATCCTGATGGGGTTCACAGTGATATGTGGACTGTTAATCATCCTCCAGTCATCCTTCGACACAGTCGACTTTGCTCGATAGGCTTTGTTTTGTCGGACATCCTCAGAAAGTCTGTCCCTGATGGGATATTTAACCTGTGTGCCGTGACTCCATCAAAAGATACTTTTGCGCCCGACTCTTTCATCCGATCCACTTGCGTGTCGAGTAAATTTTCGAATCGAAACTGTATCCCCTATCATGGATTAAATGTTGAACGTTCAAACATCCTTCTAATGAATCCTCGAAAAGGTCAATTTGTGGATGATGATCAATCATCCTCCAATCACTTTTTTGCTCGGTCGTCTCAACGGGTCTCACAACCTCCTTACAGAGGATCTTCATTTATCATACTTCTTTTCTTCATCGTACTTATTTATAAATGTAAATGAAGTTAATATTTATATAGGAGTAATTAATAATCATCTTAAATATTAATTAATCCAAAAGTGATAATTATAAATACAGTCCCTTCAATAAATTCATGTCGCAATTTGTACCCTTCCTCGTAGAAGCAATTGATGCTTAAGAGCTAATGCCATGCACCATCTTCGATGTGCACATAAAATTAATTTTCATGCCATTGAATATAAACTTAGTATTTACATATATATACCACCCAATTCTTACACAATTACATATCCAACACCAAAATTTTTCATCTATTAACTTTGTAAATAATGAATACAATTTTTTATATTTATACAACCAAAATCAAAAAGAGCCAATTTTGGACTTAAATTGCTTACTCAGGGTTCGTCTAGGCCGGCGGTGCGTTGGCGGTGTGGCATCGCACAACAAATTTATTTGTTTCAGTAAACTGTGTTTTGTCAAAGTTCAGCTGCAGCTAGAACGCAGCTTTCTAGCTGCGATCCGACTTAAAAAAAAAAAAAAAAGACTTTTTGCAATCACCACTGCAGCTTTTTGAGCATCAGACTATTATTCAACAACCTCTCAGCTGTCTGCCCAGACCTCTATAAGAAAATATGTCCTCATTCGAACTAGCAAACCCTAATTGGGGTGCATTCTCTTTGTTCTTCCAAGAAATGGAATGGGCATGAAAGGGAAAAATTCCTTCAATAAAGACATAAAAAAGCCAAAAGCGACAAAGAAATTCAGTTTCAAGGTATTATTATTATTACTGTGAAGGGGAACTCAGTTACACAGATGAGAAAATCCACAACATAAAATCATTCATCAGCGTCTAGCGGCAATATTACAACTTAAAGTCAGAGAAATCTGCATCCTCTGCCATCCATAAACCTCTTTAAAGCACAGAACACTCCTGTAAGCATTTTTTACAAAGGAATTAGCAGAGTTCTCAACAAAGAAATCTTATTTACAGACCATAGTTGCAGTAACACGGATATATTCACTCAACCAAACGAGAAATTATTGCATACGGACACCACATGCATCTCTGCATGCGGTGTCCGATCCTGACCGTAGATCACGATGATCTACGGTCAGGATTATTTCAGTTTTTTTTTTAAAAATTAGGTGGGGCCCACCGAAATACATCCGGACCGTAAATCTAATTTAAGGTCAGGATCGGACAACGCACCGCAAATAATTTTTCCAACCAAACAGGCCTTACAGGGGACATTTACATGCATGCCCCCCAATTCTTGTGTATTTACATATCAAACACCTAAGCCTTAGCTTTTACATTTATAGCACCTAAATCTTTCACACCGCATCAAAAAAATATCACCATTTTAACTTTTAAAAGACGAAATACAACTTTTCATGCATTGGTAAGGCGGTATGGATGTGAAAATTGAAGTATGGGTGTTCGATGTGTAAATGCATAGGAAATGAATGGTATGTATGTAAATCTTCCAATTAAAAGACCTTCAAGAAGTGCTGCATGGCAGGTGGCAACAAGCAAGGGGAAATGAAATAAAATAAAATCTGGAAATTCACGTAAATATTATGAAAAAAACATATAGCTTAATCTGAGAAAGGAAGGCTTACTGAATGATTCCACCAGAAATTGTTGTCATGCTGCTCTATTTCTTTTATATGTGATAAAATATGATGGTTTGTATTGAATTGGAGATCAAGCAGCTTATTTCTCATTCATACAAAGAGGGATATTTAAATCCAATTACAATGGGGACTCAAATAAAGATAGATATAAATACACAATTAAAGAAATAAAAATAGAATAAAGATAAAAATGAAACTAGATAATGCATAATAAGTGGAATTAATAAATATTAACGGCTATGAAAAGTCAATAAACCTAATTAATCTAATACTACATCTCAAGTTGAAGCATAGATGTCAATCATGTTCAACTTGAAATTGAAGTTTTCAAACAAAGGACAAGTAAAATTTTTTGTGAGACTATCCACTAGTTGACCACTGGAGAATACAAAAAAGAAACACAAATTTCTCCGCTCTTAATCTTGCAAACAAGCTAGGAAAATGGCGAACAACTTCAAAGAATGAGACATCAACACTAACATAGATTTTGTTATTAGTATGATCAAGACACTGATACCCCTTTTGCGTAGCGGAGTACTCAAGGAAGATACATTTTATGGATCTGAGATCAAGTTTACTTCGATTGGAAGCAGTGTTTCGAAGAAAAGCAATGCACCCAAAAATATAGGGGTCTAAGGCGGAGAAGACCCAACTGACAAAGATGCGTAACTTCAGAACAACTAGAGGCTTCAAAACTTGTGAATTTTAGGAGAAACTCTATTTATGGGATAAGTGGCAGTGAGAATGACATTGTTCCAAAACCATTTTGGGAAATTGGATTGAAACATGATGGAACGAGCAACGTCGAGAAGAAGATGGTTTTTTCTCTCGGTCACCCTATTTTCTTAAAGAGTGTCTATACACGAGCTATGGTGGAGGATGCTCTTACTCACCAAGAATTTACCCAAAATAGAGTTGAAAAACTCACAACCATTGTTGATAATATTACCTTATTAGAAAAATCACATTCATCCGACACTCCAGCACAAAAATAAAACAAAATAACTTGAGAAAGTATTATTGAGAATAAATTTTGATAAATATCCCTATTGTCAAAATATTTCCCTTCAACATTCAAATGAATAGAATCGCTACCCTCTTCATGAAAGAATGTTAACCATAACCTTCTTGTACTAAGGCAATTCCAGATGTTATGGATCACGGAGAAGACTTGCAACCCAAACCCAAAAACAGTCCTAAAATAGTATGTACACGAAACAAGAAGTTTGTGTGCAACTATGATTTAAGCAGGAAAAAAAAAGGTATTGATGGCATAACAAAGGTATATGGACTAACTTTTCTTTAATAAAAAGACAGTCAAGTTCTATATGTTTATTTCTCTTGTTAAAAATTAAAATTAAGGTTATATGCAATGCTGTTTGTTATAAATCAATTTCATTTGCCTCGTTTCTACTTAAAAATGTTTTTTAAAAGGTTGCAACTTTAGGACTTCATAGGAGGTCACCCATCCCAGTACCACTCTTGCCCAAGCAAGTTTAATCACGAAGTTTTGATGGAATTTGGTGGACTCGCGCTAGCATGATCACATGTAGCCATTGTGTACAAAGGACAGTCTTCTATCATTGTGAAGGAGGGAGTATGATACCGGTTGTTGGGCAGCCAGAATCAAGCATTTGAAAAAAGTGTAGAGTCAAAGTTAGTTCAGAGGAGAGATTCCAACCGGGAGGTTTTTCATTGGCAAAGGCTAGGGGAAGGAGGGTGAGGATAACATGGGAGTGAACAAATTGACCACAATTTTTTGTAAGCAAACATGCTTTTGGGGTTGGCCTGCAATCCCACCCATCCCAAAAACATAAAGATGACTTGTTGTTGGCAAGATAGGAGAATGATAATATTACCTTAGTGTCACAATATTGTTGTGCTGTTCTAAATCACCTCGAAGAAGCTTTTTTAGGAGTTTAGAAGTCATCTGGATAGAATTTCTGATTTCTGATCCAGAATTAACCTCCATAATAGAGCTTCATGTCTTTATCCCGTACTTGGTCATAGAACCTATATGTATTTAGGACTGTTGCTAATAGTAGGAAGGGAGTTGACTATTGCTTATACAGACAAAGGAACGACTATTGCAGAAAAGGAGGAAAATTAACTACTGATGTTGTTGAAGCTGCTGCAGCAGCTGCCATTGTTGTTGCTGCTACCATTGCTATTACATGCAGGAGAATTACGATGAAAAAAGTGCCTTCAAACAGAATCCAATGGAGTCTTTGCTGCTAAGAAGATTCCAGAGGCATATTTTGAACGAATGAGATCCTGCAGAGATAATTCTAGTGCTATGAAGAAGAGAAGAAGCTCCGGATAAAGGCATGCAGATCAACTGAAGGGATTCCAAAGAAAGAGGGCCTGCAACAGGAGGATTCGACTTCAGGGAGAATTCCAACAGCAAGGAGAAAAGTGAATGACTTGTAGTAAGAGATACAACAACAGGGAAGACTAGGAAGGTTCCGAGCTAAGAAGGACTTGCGGGGAGACTGATGGCTGTAGGAAAGGGAAGTCGGGAAGGACTTACAGATAAGGGCTGCGCAAAGACAATAGAAGGCAAGAAAGAGAAGGAATAGGAGGGCCAGTAGATGAGAGATGTTGCAACATTTATATGTAGCCAAACGATGCTTCAGAAGAGGTAGACAGGCTAGCCAGACTAGCAAGCAATCAAGCAATTTAGAAGAGCAAACGAAGTTGACAAAAGGATGACGTGGTTAAGCGATCCAGACGAAGCCAAAACCGGATGATGAACCTTGTGCTAATCCCATCGAAGATGAACCTGACACTCAGCTCGATGGGTCGAATCGTGCCTGGGAAGAGGGATCACATAGAGGAATCAGAGGATCTAGACGTAAATGAAGGGATCACGATTTATAGTGATGCAATAGAAAGCGCTTGATCTGACGATTATGACACAGACAATGGGATCACAACTTACAGTGATGCGAAGCAATAATGATTCATGCTCATTGGTAAACCGACGAATAGAGTAAATACAATCGCGATTCAAGCTGGACAGGTTGGACAATTATTGGAGAGGCTTTGATGGCTGCTAGAACGATAATAGAAGGGCTTGGAGGTTGAAGGAGAGCTAGAGTTTGTTTCCTTGCTCTGATACCAACAAACTTTGGGAGGAAAAATACTTCACTTTTTTATTCACATGTAGGGTACATATATATAGAAAAACCAATCCCTTCAAATATACAAACTTATCAAATATATCTGGTCTAAACTAAGAAACAAAATAATTCTGAAATTAAAAAAAAAACATAAAATAGGAAGGGAGTAAAACTAGGCAAGATGTTTCTAAAGATACCCCAAATCAAATATTTCCATAATTTTTTGAAGCAACAAACCGACCGATCATGGATAAGAGCCGAACTTCTCAGCTTTCGACAATTGGAATAATATTTTGCGAATCTCAATACACCATCTTGCATTTTTTTTTATGAGTACAAATATTATATCAAAACAACAAGTCTCTTCCTTTCCAGTATCAACAAAGTTCCATGATCCATATAGCATTTTTTACTAAAAATTATATCACCTCTAGCAAAGTTCCATGATCCATATAGCATTTCTTACTAAAAATTATATCACCTCCAGCACTATTATTCTCTATTTTTAGTGTTGTTAAACACCTTGCATTATCTTTTGAACTTGCAATCTATTAATATATATGGTCAATGCTTGTAATGTTAAAGGCGTATTATGATAAGAAAAAAACTTTATTCAGGGTGATGTGTACATGCAGATACCTCTTATAAGGGATATCAAAAAAGCAAAATCAAATTCACCGTATTCAGCTTCTCTGAGTGGATTTGTCTCAATATCAACTCTAAGAATTGCTCATGATGCCTGAAAGTTTTTATCTTTGGAGATTTTTTATTTCTTCCTATGTATGCCTACAATTCCCTTTTTTTAACTTTTACTACTTCCCAGGTTTCAATTTGTTTTCTATCAATGGCATTTTGGAAGGTTCATTACCCATGTAAGAGGCTGGCATATCAATAGTAAGACCAAGCACAAATTACCCAATGATATTTAAAAGAATGTCCGGCTTGGAAAGAGCAATAAAAATGGAAATGGAATGAGCTTAGCGCCTCTCTTGACATAATACCTCTCCTTAAAGAAAGATGGGATTGAATAATGGTTTGTATTCTGAGAAAGAGATATCAAAAGAAATTAAAAATTGTCTGGCGGCAAAACAATAGCACTCATGTTCCGTCTTAACTGGGGAGTAACCAAAGAATACACATTTAATTGCTTTAGGATCTAGTTTCCCTTTTTCCATATTAGTATTATCTACAAAGGAAGAACAATAAAGAAGAAAAGATGTGAGATGACATCACCCTTATCACAATTTCTTTTGTAACCCTTGCGAACAGTGCAATAAAAATAGAAGACGAGCTGTATGGTCTTTACTTATGATAGTGTGAGATAAGTTGGTCGTGAATTGGTTTTAAAACATTTTTTTTAGCTGCATCTGATCTACAACTTTAATATGTAGAGCCCAACAATAAGGTGTTCCGATTACTTGATGGTGACAGAAATATTAAGCATATAATATTTAAGATTTCATGAACAAAGTTGTCTAAGCACATGGAATACAGGAACTTCATTCAGCGACTGCCATGACTGTCAAATTGGAGAACTTACAAACGGGCATCGATGAATCATTTGGAGGCGCGAGTCTTCGGGGGCTGGCTTTGGATGAGCAGGTCGTCGTAGGGATCGCGGCGACCCGGAGCTTGGCTGATCTGGGCATCATAATGGATCTGAGCGTTAAAGCGATCGAAGGTCCAGAAACCATAGGGGCGGAGAGGGTAACTCCACATCTCCTTTGTCTTCTTGCACCGCTCTTTCCTGTCATAAATCTGCTCCCTCGCCTTCCGATCCCTCTCATGCGGATCCTCCATCATTCTCAGTATCAAATTCTCCGCAAACTCCATCACAAACTTCATATCTCTGCTCGATTGATGAATCTCTCCGTATCGTATCGATCACTTGTCACTTGATCGGTGCTTCCCTCGCGTGTCGTTTTATTAGGGTTAGGGTTGAAGGAATGAAAATGTTGATGAGGTATAGGCTCAAGAGTTATTTATGAGTTTGATTACATTCATATTGCAGATGTAGGACAATATATATATATATATATATATATATATATATATATATATATATATATATATATATATATATATTTTNCCTCAGTATCAAATTCTCCGCAAACTCCATCACGAACTTCATATCTCTGCTCGATTGATGAATCTCTCAGTATCGTATCGATCACTTGTCACTTGATCGGTGCTTCCGTCGCGTATCGTTTTATTAGGGTTAGGGTTGAAGGAATGAAAATTTTGATGAGGTATACGCTCAAGAGTATTATTTATGAGTTTGATTACATTCATATTGCAGAACAATATATATATATANTCTCAGTATCAGTATCGTATCGATCACTTGTCACTCGATCGGTGCTTCCCTCGCATATCGTTTTATTAGGGTTAGGGTTGAAGGAATGAAAATGTTGATGAGGTATAGGCTCGAGAGTATTATTTATGAGTTTGATTACATTCATATTGCATGTAGAACAATATATATAATTATTATTTTATTATTTATTTTTTAAAAAAGGATGATCAAAAGTTAATAGACCAGTCTGAGCTATCTCAAAGTGTGCTAAATATTCAAGTATGATATCAAACTCATGAGCTGAGAGGACTTACGACCGTCAAAGAAGCTGGTTGTATGCGCACGTAGAACAATACACACACATACTCTGACTTGTTGGTTGGTACCTTAGAGTTAGTTGTAAGTCCCCTGGGTCGGGTTCAAATTCTTCTCTAGCAATGATCGCTTTATGGAGGGTAGTACTCGAATTGTCAGACATTAAATGTGACTGATCTCATATAATAACTTCTAGCCATTTCTTTTATTTTAAAAAGATTCATCGCTTGACATGATTTATGACTCAAAATCCATTAATGATGGAATAGATGTTTCATTTTGGGAAAAAAATTACGTATATAATACGTACACAGGTTTGCGTAAATTTTGGACGTCATATAGAGCGTATAAGGGGGTTATGTCCACGTTATACACCATTGTAACATTCATATAACCTTCTGCAATCTACCTGTAACCTACAAATAAGTTCCGCACATTTATTTTCATATACTAAGAACTTAATTGTATGTTACAGTTAGGCTACAAAATGTTACATGGAAGTTACAAAAGGGGTATAACGTGGGTATAACTCCCTTATACCCCTTGTATAACCTCCAAAACGTACGCAACGTTGCGTATGTCTTACGTACACAAAATTTCGCTCATTTTGGATATTTCTCAACATTTTGAGTCTGCCATGGTTAAGTAGGTATTCACTTCTTCTCTATTTATATATGTAACACATTAAATATTTTTTTTATATTTACATTAATTAAAATTTTCATATTACATAAAAATACCACAATTTAAACTTTAAAGTGAAATAATTTTTTCTTGCATGGAAAAAGTGATGTACCTGTGAATCTAAAAATTATAACTTAGATGTTAGATATGTAAATACATAAGAATTAAGTGGTATGCATGTAAATCTTCAAGGAAGCAAGGTAAGGCCTGTGATCGTAGTATGCTTGCGGGCGAGATGGAAGACAGAGACTCGAAGATGTTAAAACTCAGAATAATGTGGTGGAATACACACCTTTTCATTGATATGAATGAGGTTATAAATAACCCTNTAATCTTATTGCGTTGAAATTGGGTCCCCAGACTCTTTCTAGGGAGCCATTTTACTCCTAGAGTTTATAAAAATATCAATTTAGTCCACAGACTTTTTAATGAAGCCAAAATAGTTCTATTTGAGGACTATTTAACATGTATTAAAAGAGTCTAGAGACTAATTTGACAATTTTATAAACTATGGGGCTCAAATGGCTCCATATAAAGGATCAAGGGATTGTTTTAACTAATTCTTCACGTCAATATGCATGTTTCGCTAAAAACAAATAATTCTAAATGCAACTTTGAAAATTTCTAATTCAAATACTTGCATCAAGTTCTCTTTGATCGGATGGAGTTTCGGATAATATATTGAACTGCATGTTGGAAATTTAGCGAAACCTAAATTAAATCACAACGAGAAAATCAAATACAACAACAACAAAGAGAAGCCTTTATCCCACAAAGTGGGATCAACTACACGAATCCTTTTTCTCCATTGTGACCTATTGAGCGTCATATTTTCATTTAATTATAACAGATTAAGATCATTTTTTATACAACAAGCCTATGTTTTTTTAGATCTATCTCTACTTTTCTTAACATAAGTCGAATCTAAAACATCTACTCTTTTATCCGGATCATGTGACTAAACTATCTAAGACGAGCCTCTCTAGTCTTGTCTACTGCTGGAACTACACCAACCCTTTCACAGAGATATTCATTTCACATTTTGCCTCCAGAGTGTAAATCCACTCATCCACCCAAGCATTCTCATCTCAACAACACTTAAGCTAGTTTTATGCTTCTCCCTTATAGGCCAACATTTTGCTTCATAAAACATTACAGATCTCACCACCATCTTATAAAATTTTCCTTTCGAGTCCAAGCAGTACTTCTCTATCGCACAATAGGCCCGATTCATTCCTCCACTTCAACCATCCAACTTAAATTCTACTAATAACATCCTCCACTTCAACCACGAGTAAATAAAATAAAACAGAAAAAAGAAAAATGCCATTTGCATTAAATATATAGGGGCATTTGCATACATACCACTCAATTCCTATCTATTTACATATCTAATACTTGAAGTTTACATTTTCTTTTTATATTTTCAAATTTTCAAATACAAATTTTCATGCATAAATAATGAACAAAAAGAGTATATATGTTTGCTATATGTTTTGATCATGATGGTGGAGTTCTACATCAAAATTTGCAACTCTAATATCAAGTAATAGTGTTTTGTTAACATGCAATTTAAAAATGTAGTTCATTGAGTCCTCGAGGTAAAAATGCAATTCATAAAAAAAAAGAGAGCTTAAATAGAAAACTAACCTGTTCGATCATCCTGATTTGCCATTCAGATGTCTAGACAAAGCTTCAATCATTGCAAGCCCTGAAGAAATCAAACCAGCTGATGACAAAGGTTTGAATCCATGGAGACTCTGCAGCCTGCAACATGTTGAAGAAGTAAAATGCATAATCAGAATTCTCCCAGTCTGGTCTGCAGCCATGTTCTATGGCATCGGAGCAGGACAACAGGGAACCTATGTGGTATTCCAAGCCCTCCAATCCGACCGGCACTTCGGCAACAGCAGCTTCCAGATCCCCGCCGGCTCATTCACCGTCTTCAACATGCTCGCCCTCACCATCTGGATCCCCATTTACGATCGGATCATCGTCCCCCGGCTTCAACGGGTGACGAAAATCGAGGGAGGGATAACCCTACTTCAGAGAATGGGGATCGGAATCTTCATCTCCATCATCGCCTTGCTGGTGGCGGCCGTTGTGGAGGCGAAGAGGAGGAGCGCGGCGGTTCAAGAATTCGCCGGCGGGAAAGCCGTGTCGTCGATGTCGAGCCTCTGGTTGATCCCTCAGCTCATGCTCTTCGGGCTCTCGGAAGCTTTCGGCGCGATCGGACAGGTGGAGTTCTACTACAAGCAGTTCCCGGAGAACATGAGGAGTGTGGCCGGATCATTTCTGTTTCTGGGGATGGCAATTTCGAGCTATCTGTGCAGCTTGATTGTGATGGTTGTGCACAGAACGACGGGAGGGAAGGGGAAGGAGAATTGGTTGGCGGGAGATTTGAATAAGGGGAGATTGGATCTGTTCTACTACCTGACGGCAGCAATGGCGGCTGCTAACTTAATTTACTTCATTGTTTGTGCCAAGTGGTACAGATACAAGGACCAGAAATCTGGAGGAGATGGGATCTCCATGGAGATGGCCAAAGCTTCTGATGGAGCTTTGGTTTGAGAGAATCAGGGCTGTTGAATTGAGATCAGATGGTGGGAAAGAACACTGAGAAAGTTGTGTAAAGATGTTGTCAGATTGGATGAGGGCTTATGATTTTAGTGCCCCTTTAAAGTTAGAAGATCATATCAGCTATAAATTATT